>CAUYUJ010016518.1:207664-274215 GCA_963575745.1 Prorocentrum cordatum | reverse complement strand
TTCTGCAAGGGGGTTTGGGAGAGGGATGGGCTAGGAGGGTCTTTCCTGCAGATCCACCCCTGAAACCGCCCTGATAGGGGGTGGGTGGTGGGTCACGATGCTTCTTGTTCCTGGCCCCCACTTACATTCGATTGCAGGGAGGGGTTGGGGGTGATTCCTGTTTCTCCCTCCTCCTACTCTGCTTCTGATCCAGTCCTACTTCTTCTGGGTGTTTTCGGGCAATGCATATCTGTGCGATGACAATGGCTTCTGTTGACTTCTGATAGTGACGTTGTTTGCACTTGAGTGCCTGCTTCTGCGCCATCATTGCTGTATGGAATGTGGTAGCCCCTTTCAGCTGGTGCTGTACTCCTCGTCGTCGTCTTAGTCCTCCTCCTCCTCCTCGTCCTGCACCTGCGTCTCCCCCTCCTCCTCCCCCTCCTCCTTCTCCCCCTCCTCGCTCCTCCTCCTCCTCCTCCTCCTCCTCCTCGTCCCATCTGCTTCTCCTCGCTCATCCATACTCCTCCTCCCTTCTCCTTCTCGCTCCTCCTGGCTCCTCATAATTCCTCCTCGTCGTCCGCCTCCTCCTCTTCTTCCCCCTTCCTCTGTTGAAATAGAATTGGCGTGGGCGAAGGTGTGTGTGTGTGTGTGGAAACGTTGTCGTGCCTCCAATTGTTGGCGGTAGATCCGGTGTGCATGGCCCTTCACCCCGCACCATCAAGTGTGGATTCTGAGTGGCATCGGTGAACCATCTTGGGAACCCTGCTTTTGTGGCTGTTGGCATCTACCCCAGTCCTGTGCGGGAGGTTCCAGGCGAAGAAACGCTTGCGTCTCTTATATCTCTTTACCGCAGTGATCCTGGGCATCTCTAGAACTTAGACTTTCAATGGGTGGCGGACACATCTGCCCTCTCTAGAACAACCTCCTGTGCGGGAGGTTCCAGGCGAAGAAACGCTTGCGTCTCTTATATCTCTTTACCGCAGTGATCCTGGGCATCTCTAGAACTTAGACTTTCAATGGGTGGCGGACACATCTGCCCTCTCTAGAACAACCTCACGCTCATTTACGTCAGTCCACGCTGGTCTCTGGCGTGTTACACATGGAAAGGATAGCGACACAGGATATGAGCAGATTCACGGTCATAACTTCAAACCCCATCTGGCTGAGGAACCCCACGAACAACCAATACCCATCGGTCGGAAGAAGTAGGTAGAAACATGAAGTAGGAAGGCGTTGGAAATAGATTGGGTTTCGGCCCGCCTCCTGAAGAGGAAGGAAGAGGGAAAACCACTCGACGCTTGAAGTAGGAAGGCGCTGAAAGTAGATTGGAATCTGGGAATCCAAAAATACCTACTTTCAACGACCGATGGGTATGTTCCACCCGTGCCGATGCAGCAGCATCTCTCTGCCACCGTGCCCCCCGGCACATGGAGGCGTGGTAGAACGCCAGGTGCTGCCTGGCAGGATTCTTGCCCTCTGCTGCGGGATCCCCCTCTCGAAGCACTTCGCCGCATGCATCGTCCCTCCTCCCGAGGCCACGATCCCTCGTCCAAATTCCCTGGGCCACGAGCGCTCCGCAAACGATCTGCCCCAAGCGGACCAGGGATGTCATTCAAAACGTCGCCTTGCTAGATTGATGAGTGGCAGGGATCCCCGTACAGATGCTGTCACAATCCCGTGCTCACAAGTCTTTGATGATTGAAGGGGGGACAGGCCCTCATTGACATGGACCCCCGTGACTTGAATCTGCCCACACTTGTGGTGTCATACACGGATCGGTGGGGGTCCTGTTTGTCTCGGTTTTGTCGCTGTTTCGAATGCCACTTTAGGGGCTCCCTCTGAATCTGGCCTGATTCCTGCCCAGACCCTGCGACCCCGCCCGCGCCTGCCAACGCAGGCGGCCCACTGCCGCTTCACCCTCGTCGCCGTCGTCGCCGTCGTCGTGCAGTGCTCTCTTCTGGGAACCTGGCCCCCACTTGCGGACCTGACCACGTCTTGAGTCTTGAGTCTTGAGTCCGCCTCCTCCTCCTCCTCCACCTCCTCCTCCTTCTGCTCCTCTTCCTCCTCCTCATCCGCATCTAGCTCCTCCTCCTCCTCCTCCTCCTCCTCCTACATCCAATATTTTTGCCACTCCCGCCTCCCTGTCGCACCCCGAGGCGTATCGGTAGGGCGGGCCGGGCGTTTCGCCTGAGACATCCTCACCACGAATGATCCTGCAGCTGGGAATTTGCAAGAGTTGCACGGATGGAGGGAGGGCGGGCTGTTTTCAAAATGTGCCTCTCGCCCTGGCGCCGCGCACATTCGCTTAAACAGCTGCAAGAACTTCACGGATGGAGGACGCTTCCTTTCCAAAATGTGGCTCTCGCCTCAGCGCCGCGCACATTCGCCTTTTCAGAATGTGGCTCTCGCCTGGGCGCCACGCGCATCCGGTTTGAATAGTTGCAGGAGCTTCACGGATGGAGGGCGGTTTCTTTTTAAAACGTGGCTCTCGCCTCAGCGCGACGCACATTCGTCTTAAACACATTGAAGAGCTTCACAGATGGAGGGCGGTTCCTTTTCAACATGTGGCTCTCGCCTTAGCGCCGCGCCCATTCGTTGTCAAGGAAGCAAGAGCTTCACGAATGGAGGGCGGTTCCTTTGCAAAATGCGGCTCTCGCCTCAGCGCCGCGCAGATTCGTTAAGAGCTTACAGCTCTTTCACATGTTATCATGGTAAGCGTCCGACCAGGTGTGTTTTGGCACGATGTCGGACTGTCAGAACGCAATACTTACGTTGATTAGCGGTGTTGAAGTCCCAGGACTGGTGTTTTGGCACGATTCAGGATCGTCGAGGCGCAACAGTAACTGTGGTTCGCGGCGTTGAAGTCCCAGGAATGGTGTTCTGGCAGACTGCAGGATTTTCAAACGGTTCTCTTCCAACGGGGCATTTCCCTTTGTGAGAAAGAGCCTTTGCTGGTGCCTATGAGGAGGGAACTCAGAGGGAGGGGCTATCGCAACATCGCTGGCGAGTTTTGGGTTTGCACTGGTCCTCCTCCTCCTCCTCCTCCTCCTCCTCCTCCCCTCCTCCTCCTGCTCGCTCCTCCTCTCCTCCCCTCCTCCTGCTCCCCTCCTCCCCTCCTCCTCTCCTTCTCTCCTTCCTCCTCCTTTCTTCTCTCCTCCTCTCCTCTCCTCTCTCCTCTCCTCCTCCTCCTCCTCCTCCTCCTTCTCCTCCTCCTCCTCTCCTCCTCTCCCCTCTCTCTCCCTCCTCCTCCTCTCTTCCTCCTCTCCTCTCCTCCTCCTCCTCCTTCATCCCTCCTCCTCTCCTCCTCTCCGCTCCTCCCCTCCTCCTCCTGCTCGCTCCTGCTCGCTCCTCCTCCTCCTCCTCCTCCTCCTCCTCCTCCTCCTCCTCGCTCCTCCCCTCCCCCTCCCCGTGCGCTCCCGGCTCCGAGGCTGGCCTCCAGGGCGCCCTGCAGGCCCCCGGGGGAGTCCACGCAGCTGCGGAGGTAGACGCTTTTGCCCGGAGCCTCGTTCCTGCGCGTGCGCGCTCGCCGCAGCGGCAACGACGACCGCGACGGCCGACGGCGCGTCGGAGGACGGCGGCGGCGACGACGACGACGACGACGACGACGAACGACGACGACGACGACGCTCTGCTGGGGTGCTCTCTAGGCGGAGGTGCGGAGGGAACCCAGGCGTGGCGACGAGCAGCCTTCTTGGAGACCGAGGGGGGCCCCGTGGCGTCGAAACACCTCGGCCCTGGATCCTCGCTCCTCGAGCCTCGGTCGCTGAACGACGACGACGACGGCGGCGACGGCGGGCGGCCGCGGAGCGGTGGCCCCGCGGGGATCCGCGACGCGGGCGGGGCTGGCCCACAGGGCGACGGCGACGGCGCCAGGCGCGCCGCGGCAGCTCGCCAGCGCTCGGACGTCCACTTCCCGCGCATTTTTCGATTTCGTGCGTGTTTTTTGTTTGCTCGATGGTCCAGGATGGTCCTCGATGGTTCTCGCCGAGAAAAGATGCACACGTCCGAGCGATGCCAAGGCAACGGTATGGAGGGCGAGCTTGCCCCTCCTCCCGGTGCTCACGGCGGCGCCGGCTCCGGTCGCGCCGCGGTGATGGCATGGAGGCGGAAATCCTTGCCCTGATGCATAACTTCTCCCTGTCGCACCCCGAGGACAGTTTTTCAGGCCGGGCCGAACGTTTCGCCTGAGACCTGCTTATGAGTCTGAAGCTTAAGAATTGGCCACAGTTTCGCAGACGGAGGGCGGGTGGTCTTCAACATGTGGCTCTCGCCTTAGCGCCGCGCACATTCATTGCAATCGCTTTACGGATGAAGGCGGATGGTTTTCAGACTGTGGCACTCGCCTTAGCGCCGCGCACATTCGTTTTAAACATTTGCAATCGTTTCAAGGATGAAGGCGGATGGTTTTCAACATGCGAATCTCGCCTTAGCGCCGCGCACATTCGTTTATACCATGTGCAAACATTTCGCGGATTCCCATGATCAGCGTGCTAAAAATTGCGTTTTGGAAAAATCCAGGGCTATGACGGCGCAGCGGTGACGTTGATTCGCTGTGTGAAGTCCCAGGAATGGCGTTCTGGCACAATTCAGGATTGTCAATACGCAACAATCAGGTTGATCCGTGGCGTTGGAATAAACAAAACCAACACACGCACAAACTCGAATGCACCACGAATTAGGTTAAAAGTGCCCGCGACGCGGCCGTGAACCTCGTCGCAGTCGTCGCCGGCGCGCAGCCCATCGGCAGCAAGTCGATGTCGGCCGCGGCGAAATTCATCGTGCGCTCCAGGCCGGCCCACCGCCGAGGGACGAGTCTGGGAGCCACCCGCTTGTCACGGGGGCACGCCGCGGCATGCGTGGCGACGGTGGCTGCTACTGCTGTACCTACTGCCGCTGCTGCTACTGCGGCTGATACTGATGAAACACAGGCAGGACACAACTGAAGGGGCCCCAGGACACACAAAGAAACACACACAAATAAACAGATTCCCCATGTTTCCCCATATTTTTGGGTTTTTTGTCTTCCCCCCCACTTCCCATATTTTTGCATATTTTCCTGGGAGTCGACGATTCAAATTGTGTCTGTGTGTCTCTTCCCCTCCTGAGCAGCACACTCTTGAGTCAGAGGGCGCCCGCGGGCCGAAGCACGGGCAGGCGCGATGGTCGGACGACGGGCGCGGCATGCGCCAGAAGCGAATTTGGGGGCACGGCGGGACGCGGGGAGAGCAGCGAGGAGGAGGAGGAGGAGGAGGAGGAGGAGGAGGAGGAGGAGGAGGAGCAGGAGCAGGAGCTGGAGAAGGAGCAGGAGGAGGAGGAGGAGGAGGAGGAGGAGCAGGAGCAGGAGCAGGAGCGGAGGAGGAGGAGGAGGAGGAGGGGAGGAGGAGGAGGAGGAGGAGGAGGAGGAGGAGGAGGAGGAGGAGGAGGAGGAGCAGAGGAGGAGGAGGAGAAGCCAAAGCCGCTCAGGTCGTGCAGACCGGCGCGGGCGAGCCACGACATAACACACACACACACATTCTCCACAACAGAGGATCACCATAATGCAGTTACCGAATTTCTGGCGAGCCGCCCGCCAAGCACCCGCGCCCCAGTTGCCGCCGGCGCGCAGCACAGGGCGAGCATGCCGATGTCCGCCGCGGAGGAGGTAACCGTGCGCTCCACACATGCCCGCCGCCGAGGGACGAGTGGGGGAGGAGCCCAGTTGTCGCGGAGGCACGCCGCGGCATGCGCGCAGATGTGTTCCAGGGCGAGATGCGTGCGTTTCTCTGGCGAGCCACGCACATACCTCCAGGGCCACCGTGGGCACGTCGATGCAGTAGCTGCCAGTGCTATCGGTGCTGCTGCTTCTGAGACTCTTTGTGCTGCTGGTGCACGCTGCTGTGGGTCCTAAGATTCCCGCTGCCACTGCCGCAGCGTCTCTCACTGACACAGCTGTTTCCACGACAAATGCTACTGCTACGGCTACGGCTGCTCCCACCGTTGGTAATACTACTGCTGCTACGGCGTCTGCTGCTGCTGCTGCTGCTTTCCGTGCTACTGTTGCGACTTGCTTCTGGTACTGTTCCTGCCACAGCAACGTATACTCCCACTTCCACTGCTAATTATACTGCCA
Organism: Prorocentrum cordatum; assembly: GCA_963575745.1. NCBI lineage: Eukaryota > Dinophyceae > Prorocentrales > Prorocentraceae > Prorocentrum > Prorocentrum cordatum. The sequence goes on along the minus strand of CAUYUJ010016518.1, from coordinate 268,127 downwards.
CTGTTTCAGAGACTGCTGCTGCTGCTGCAACGAATGCTGATTCTGACACCTGCTGCTACCAATTAAGAGTTAGTCACGCTGGCCACCTCTAAGGCGAGAACGCAAATCCCAGTCAAGACTGTGGCCATCGCTACGGCGAAAGATCCGCTCCTAGTTATGAATGTGGCCGCCCGTACGGCGAGTGCCGCTCCTAATCAGGTGCAGTGTCTGGTGCTACGGCGAGCGGACCACGCCGAGTCAAGATTGTCAACTCTATGCCCTTGCTTTTCACAAGCCGCGGAAGTGGGGCGGAAATGGCGACACCTACCATCGGCTGGAGCCCTGAGGAGTTCGGGATAATTAATTGAGAATCCCCGAAGTCAACTCACGGTTTGAAGACAGTCTTGTAGGTTCTAGGTGGTGAGTGGGGAGAGGAGGGCGAAGACGAGCAAAATAAGGGAGCAGAAAGGAGGAGCAGGAGGAGGAGAAGGAGAAAGAGGAGGGAAAATATAGGAGGAGGAAGAGGACGAGGAGGAGGAGGAAGAGGAGGAGGAGGAGGAAGAGGAGGAGGAGGAAGAGGAGGAGGAAGAGGAGGAGGAGGAAGAGGAGGAGGAGGAAGAGGAGGAGGAGGAAGAGGAGGGAGCAACAACGCAACACTCAGGCCACCGACTCCTGGGCACGCCTATCTCGGTGTATGACGTTGGCCGACGCAGATGTCGGACGCACCTCTGCCTAAAAATACTTCTTACAATAACTATCACTCTAACTACTGCTACGATGCTTCTGTTGCAGCTGACTGCCGACTCCCACATACTTTTGTATTACCAGTGCTACTCTTAGTTCTGATGATCTTTCTTCCTCACCCCCTGTTCTTCCTCCTATTCCTCGCCTCCCACGGGCTATCGATGATCCTCGGTCTCTTACCCCTGACTGCTCATTCTGTGGACGTCTCACAATAACGTGGTCTCCTTACTCTCTTTCCTCCTCCTCCTCCTCCTCCTCCTCCTCCTCCTCCTCCCTCCTCTCCTCTCCTCCTCCTCCTCCTCTCCTCCTCCTCCCCCTCCCCCTCCCCTCCTCCTCCTCTCCTCCTCCTCCCTCCTCCTCCTCCTCCCTCCTCCGCCTCCCTCCCTTCCTCCTTTTCCTCCTCTCCTCTTGTTCCTGCTCCTCCTCCTCCTCCTCCCTCCTCCTCATCCTCCTTCTTCTCCTCCTCCTCCTCCTCTCCTCTTTCTCCTCCTCCTGCTCCTCCTCCTCCTCCTCGTTTTCAACCTCCTCCACCTCCTCCTCCAGTTCTTCCTTCTCCTCATCCTTCTCCTCCTCCTTCTCCCTTGGGGTGGCAATGCTTGTATGGGGGGCGTCGAACGCGGTGTCCGACGTTTGCTCTTCCGACCCCGCTTACCCTTTGTTTCTCTTCTCCTCCTCCTCCTCATTAGGGCCTTCCTCTTCCTTCTGCCTCGCTTTCTTCCTCCTCCTTCTCGCCTCTCTCCTCTTCCTCGTCGTCGTCCTTCCTCTCCTGGGTGGAAGTGACTTTTTCGGGAGATGCGGAACGCGGTGTCCGACTTTGGCTCGGTAGGTCTAGTGCGGCAGAATCCGCCGGAGCCTTCGCTCGCAAACGGCGGATCCGCGGGGCACCGCGGGGGAGGACGGGGGCGTTACAAGGAACACGAGAAGAGGAAGAAGGAAGCGGGAGAAGAAGGGCGATGACGATGACGATGACCATCACGATGACGATGCTGCTGATGGTGATGATGATGATGCTGATGATGATGATGATGATGGTGATGGTGATGATGATGACGATGCTACTGATGATGATGACGACGATGATGATGCTGGTGATGATGATGACCATGCTATTGATGATGACGACGACGACGATGATGATGATGATGGTGATGATGCTGATGATGATTACGATGATGGTGATGATGCTGGTGATGATGATTGATGATCGTGGTAATGGTGGTGCGTGCGATGACGATGATGATTATGATGCTGACGATGACGCTGGTGATAATACTGGCGATATTAAAGATTATGGTGCTAATAATGATGATGATGCGAATGATTACGATTATGATGATGGTGAAGACGATGGAGATGATGATGATGATGATGATGATGATGATGATGATGATGATGATGATGATGATGACGATGCTGTTCATGACGATGGCGATGTTGATGATAATGGTGATGGTGATGACGATGATGGTACTGATGATGATAATGTTTGCAATGATGATGCTTACGATAATGAAGATGATGGTGCTGGTGATGGTGATTGTGATGGTGATGGTGACAATGATGATGATGCTGCTGATGAGTATGACGATGCTGTTTCTGATGGCGATGACGATGCCAATGGTAAAGATGATGATGATGATGGTGGGGTTGATGATGATGATGATGACGAAGATGATGACGATAAGGATGACAATGACTATGGTGACGATTGTGATGATGGTGATGATGATGACGATTAGGACGATGCCGATTACCATGCCGATGGTGATTGTGATGATGGTGACGATGATGACGACGATGATGGTGATGATGATGATGATGGTGATGGTGATGGTGATGATGATGGTGATTATGATGACGACGACGGACATGACGATAACGATGACGATGACGATTGTGATTATGATGCTGATGCGGATGATGATAATGGTGATGGTGATGATGACGACGATGATGATGATGATGATGATGATGATGATGCGGATGATGATAATGATGGTGATGCTGATGACGACGATGATGATGATGATGACGATGATGATGATGATGATGATGATGATGATGCTGATCATGACGATGACGATGGCGATGGCGATGGCGATGGCGATGGCGATTCTGATGATGCTGATGATGATGATGATGATGATGATGGTGATGATGATGATGATGATGATGATGATGATGCTGATGATGATCATGATGATGAGCAGGAGGAGGGGGAGGAGGAGGAGGAGGAGGAGGAGGAGGAGGAGGAGGAGAAGGAGGAGGGAGACGGGAGGAAGGAGAGGAGGAGGGGGAGGAGAGAAAGAGGAGGAAGCGGAGGAGGAGGAAGAGGAGGAGGAGGAGGAGGAGGAGGAGGAGGAGGAGGATGAGAGGCATCGCCGCCGGGGCCGCTGTTTCAGCCGCCGCCTCAAGAGCGAAGATCTGGCCCCTCGCCGTCCCTGCCCCCGCGCGAGAGCCGCTGCCCCTTGGACCTGGGCGGCCGCAGCTTCCTGGTCGGAGGCGGGAACGGCTGGCGCACGCCGTTGGCGAAGACGACTGGGCGGAATCCGTCGGGCACGGACTCGTGCATCACTGGGCTGTTCCTATAGCGCCGCACGTTCTCCCGCAGCCCCTGCTCGAAGCGGCTCCGCTCCACCACGCAGACCTCCTGGAGCCCCTTTTCTCAATTCCCGCGGTGATGGCCGTTACCGACCCCGCTTCCCCCCCTGATAACGTCACGTTTCGCGCTGGCGCCGTCTGGGAGGACCACTTAATAGCTAAGGACAGGACAGCTAGGACTATCATGCAAGCAAGGATCTGCCAGGGATAGCTAACCACAGCGTAGGGGATAATTGAGAGGAGCCAAGCGTAGAGGACGTGGCGCCTTTGCGCGCCGCAGTGCGCCCGCGGAGGGACCTGCGGGATACATCAGCATGGCCGCGTACACCACAATACCTGCGTGCACCACCGCACCTGTGAACACTAGTGCTTGCGCGCACCAGCGGGCTGGTGTTAACAACACTGCCTGTGTACACCACGCTGCCTCTGGACACAACAATGCTCGTGTGCACCACGGTGCTGGTCTACACCACAACGCCTGTGTACATCACAAGGCTTGTTTGCACACTATTGCATGTGTACACCGCAGTGCCTTGTGCACGAGTGCCTATGTGCACCACGTTTCCTGCATACACCACACTACCTGTGTACACCACAGCGCCTATGTACACAAGAATGACCGCGTGCGCATCCATACCTCTGTGCACTACAGCTGCTTTTGCAGCAGTTCCATATGTGTGTGCACCATAGCATTGTGTTCACCACACTGCCTGTGTACACCGCAGCAGCCGTGTGCACCACAGCCCCTGTGCACCACAGTGGCTTGCACACCACATCGCCTGTGTGCATCACGGAGCCTGTACAGCACCGTGGCTGTGTACACTACAAAGCCCGTGTAAACCTTCAGGGTCCCAACGGGGCCAAAATCCATGAAATCGTAGAGAATCGGACCGTATCACATTCACTGTGATAAGTCTTTGCGACTCGTGAATTCCTAGCCCAATGCGTGTGAATCCCACACATCCTATGTGCAGTTCAGCGTCTGGGTACACAAAGTTGCTTGTGTCCATCACAAATGCTGCAGACCACAGCGCCTGTGTACACAGATGCGACTGTGTACACCGAACAACAATGTCTGTAGACCACAGTGATTGTGAACACTACCATGCCTGTGTACACCACCGACGCACAGTGCCTGTATACACCACAGTAGCCGTGTGCACCAAAGCGCTGGTATTCACAACAACGCCCACGTGCACCAAGGATGCTGCTGCAACGCAAATTGTGCACCACAACACCACAGCGCTTGTTGAAACCCCAATGCCTATGTCCTGTGTGCGCACTGCCTGTGTGCACTTCCAGAGGCCTTCGGAAGCCTCCGGACGACGCTGGTCGTCGTCGCCGTTGTCGTGGTCGTCCCAGTCCACTCCCAGCCAGGACGTTACGGAGCCCCTCTTCCCCCCCGCGGGAGCAAAATGTGGCCCGTGCCACCCCTGGTGACGGCCGTGATCGCAGGAGGATCAGAAAAAAGCGCTCCTTGCACCAGGAGAACCACCAGTGCGAGAAGCCGTGGAACGCGTCCTGGAATCGGGCGGCGTCCAGCAGGCTGACGAAGTTGACGTAGGCGTACCCCTGGTTGTCGCCTGTGGTGAAGTCCCTGGGCAGAAACAGGAAATCGACCTTATCGCCGAACCCGTGGTTCCCGATTATCGGGCTGGGCGAAAGGGGGGGATAGCAAAAGGGGGGTTGAGAATCAGCTCACGTAGCTGATTCTCCCGGCGCCTCCCGGGGCCGGGAGGCGCCCATGTATCGAGGCATGGGCCCGGCGGCGGGGCCGGAACCAGCTGCATGCCACAGATTTCGTACCCCCCCTTGCCCAATCCCCCCCTTTCGCCCCGCCCGCGATGAGGTTCTCCAGCATGTCCCGCGTGTAGCACCTCGTAGGGGGGCAAATGCGAACCCTACCCCTACCCCCCACGATTTCTGAGGGGGAGGGTGGGGTTCACTTCATTCGGGAGGTCACGAGCGAAGTGAACCCCACCCTCCCCCTCAAAAATCGTGGGGGGTAGGGGTAGGGTTCGCATGTGGCCCCCTACCTCGGCACATTCTGCATCATGAGGGTCGTGGGCTCCTGCCGCTCCTCCAGCTCCGCAGGCTCCCGCGGCTCAAGCCGCGCGGCGGCCTGCGCCCGCGCGGGGGCCGCGAGCCGGGCCTCCGCGCGGTCCGCGGAGGCCGGCGGCGGCTGCGGCACTGGCCCCGGCAGCTGCAGCACGGAGACCTCTAAAGGGGCCCCAGGACACACTCATAAGTACACACAAATAAGATGTGTCCCCACATTTCCGCATATCTTTAGGGTTTTCGTCCTCCCCCCCACTTCCCATATTCTCCCGTATCTTCTGGGGATCGAGGATTCGTTGTATCTGTGTTTTTTTTTGTCCCTCCTGAACCTCCCTAGAGGCCCGGGCGACGGGGTCTGGGACGTGGACGTAGCTGGGGCCCAGCGACGGAAGCGAAGCGTCTCGCCCATCCTCCGCGACGGCTGGAGCGTGCTGATCTGAGTCTGGTGCACTGCCGCCAAGGGCGCCGCATGCACCATACAGGGCGATGTTAGCCTCGAGTCCCTGAGCGACTGGGCTCCACGAGACCACGCAGGACTCCTTCAGCCACGCGTGCCACCACCTGTTAAAACCCTGGAAGGTGTCACAGAACCGTGCGGCGACCAGGGGGCCGGTCAGGTTGACGACGGCGTGGCCGAGGTTCTCCCGCCCGGACTCGTCCAGCGGCAGGAAGACGAAGTCGCACTTCCCCTCGAAGCCGTGGTTGTTGAAGAGGCGGACCAGCCGATCTCGGCTGTAGCACCGCGGCAGCCCCTGCATGACCACGGTGGTCGGGAGCGGGTCCAGCGCCTCGCTGCTGGAGGGCAGGCTCGCCTGCCTCTCCAGCGGGGGCCCCTCGTCTCGCCACGGCGGCGCCGACGGGGGCATCCCCACGGGCAGGTCCCCGGCCGGGTGCTGCAGCCCGACGTCCGCCATGGCGGCCGCGGCGGGCGCCGACGCGCGCTGCCTATTTACACAGAGCTTGAGCCAAAACGGCTGCGAAGAGGGGGTGTAGGAGGAGGAGGAGGAGGAGGAGGAGGAGGAGGAGGGGGAGGGCGAGGAGGAGGACGAGGAGGAGGGGAAGGAAGAGGAGGAGGGAAGGAAGGAGGAGGAGGGGAAGGAGGAGGAGGAGGACGACGAGGAGGAGGAAGAAGAGGAAGAGGAGGAGGAGGAGGAGGAGGAGGAGGAGGAGGAGGAGGAGGAGGAGGAGGAGGAGAAGGAGGGCGAGGAGGAGGAGAGGAGGAGACGAGGAGGAGGGGAAGGAAGGAGGAGGAGGAAGGAAGGAGAGAAGGAGGAGGAGGAGGACGAGGAGGAGGAAGAGGAGGAAGAGGAGGAAGAGGAGAAGGACGAGGAGGAGGAGGAGGAGGAGGAGGAGAAGGAGGAGAAGGAGGAGTAGGAAGAAAAGGAAGAAGAGGAAGAGGAAGAGGAAGAGGAAGAGGAAGAGGAAGAGGAAGAGGAACAGGAACAGGAGGAGGAGGAGGAGGAGGAGGAGGAAGAGGAGGAGGCGGAGGAGGAGAAAGAGGAGTCTGCGAGGCCCACGTTTGGCGGCTGACGGGACCGTCGAGCTCGCGCCTGCTTTTTGAGGCGGCCTGCCCGGCGCTGGCTTTTGCGCCGAGCCTCCTCTGTGCTCAGGAGGCGGGCCGGGTGCGCCCCGCGTGGGCTGGCTTCGAGGTCCCGCCGGGCCACTGGGCCCGGGAGCGGCTCCGCGATCCGGACGCGTCGGTGCCCGAGCCGCAGCTGCCGCGCGACGAGGAGAGGGGCCCCCTGCACCACGGATGCTACACCAGTGCCCAGGCCACGCGGCCTGGCGGCGGGATGACATGTTGCCCGAGTCTGCCAGGGCCCCCGGGCGTGCCTCCCCTCCCCCCCCCCCCCGCATGGCGAGAAAGGTTTGCCCAGGGCGTCTTGCCTCATCCTGGAGGGCGAGTCTCGAGAGACCACCGCTCGACTTGTGCTCGGGAGGCACGGGCACTGAGCTGCCAATGTGCGTGTGGGAGGTGGGTCCGTGCTCGCGGACGGCCCGGGGTCGAGGGGCAGCTTCCCCGGACGTCCGGCCGCTCCAACTTGTTCGATGCGTGGGCCCCGGGAGGTCTGGACCACTTCCCTCTAGGGCAAGTTTTTTGTCAGGAGTCGCTTTTGTCTACGGTGCCCGACCCGCCGCTTCCCTTTTTTTGGGAGCGTCGGATCTCTCGGTCCTTTCCTTGAGGACACCAGGCTGGGCGTGGATTTTCCGTGCTGCACGGCTTTCTGCTTGGGGCCATCTGCGGGGCTGTCCAGCCAGAGCTCGGTGTGCGACCCGTGCGACTCGGGACGGGGAGGCGCGCGCTGGGCGTTTTTTTTTCAGTGCGGGCCGGCTGCAGAGCCACTCTGTCGAGCTGCCCCAGCCCGCCGAACTCGAGCGCCCGCCTGTGTCGGGGAGACGTACAGTGAGGGTCTTGACCTAAGGAACCCAAAATAAGGAACGATGCCCCTTCCTTCCATAAGTTAAACTTCAATTTCCCACCGAAAACATAATGAAACCCTGAGGCAAGCTGCGAAACACCTAAGGAACGCGGAGCCCCTCCCCAACGAAAAGGGTTCCTTCTTCAGGGCCCCGACTGTAAAACTCGAGTCAGGGAGACTCGGGCTGGCCCGACGGGGCCAGCATGACAATGACGCAACCCAGCCCGAAGTCCGACGCGAGCTCCCACTGCAAGAATCCCACGAAACCTGGACCGTCAGAATCCAGGACGCGCTCGTCAGAAAGCGTCGGCAAACCCGAGCACCGGCGCACTCGAGTCTTACGTTTCTCCGACTGTAGTCTCGGGCCCATCACCGTGAGGATCTCCTCTGAACTGGTTGGCAGTGCTGCTGAAGATCAGCTTGCCAAACGCTGAGCCTGTTTCGCAAACGCCAGTTCAAAGTACGTGCTAGTATTGGAAAGGCTGCTGGATTTTTGCCACCCAAGCCTGCAAGCCCACGACAAAGAGGTCCACGAGCACGAATGCATGGAGGCCGTGGAGCTGGTGGTCCTTAGTTTTTTCCTGCCCGATTTCCCGCCTCGTCCTGAGGTCCCCGAGGCCCCGCAGCAGGATCCCGTGGACCCCCCTTCTCCCCCTGTCACTCTTCTCTCTGCTGCTGCTGAGGGGATGGTGGGGGCCGAGGGGGACGAAGGGGACTACGGCTTCGGTCTCGAGGCCCGTCGTCTGTGGATGGGTCGACATCACTCGATTCTTGAAGCGGGTTTCCCTGGAACGGGGGGGGCTCGCTCGACGAGCCGCAGGTCCCCTCCCCACGCTGGAGCGCACCTTTTGGGGTGGCCTCGGCTCGGCATCGCTCATACGTCCACTCCCCGTGCACTTTTGGTTTCGTGCGTGTGCTTTTTCCCAGGATGGCCAAGAAAGCTCCTCGATGGTCCGCACCGAGAAACAACGCACACGTCCCAGCGATGCCAAGGTCCAAGGTCGGAAACTAGAGCACATACATTACCAGTAGCGGGCTGTTCTTCAATCCCAGGACTGTTTAAGGGTCGAGGACGACGTCGGGGTGGTGTGGTGTCGTGGTCGCTCTCCCTTCCCTTCCCCTTCCCTTCCCCTTCCTTTCCCCTTCCCTTCCCCTTCCCTTCCCCTTCCCTTCCCCTTCCCTTCCCCTTCCCTTCCCCTTCCCTTCCCTTCCCCTTCCCCTTCCCCCATCCTTCCCTTCCCATCCCTGCCCTCCCTTCCGTTATCTTCCCTTCCCTTCCCTCCCCTTCCCTTCCCTTCCCTTCCCTTCCCTTCCCTTCCCTTCCCTTCCCTTCCCTTCCTCCTCCTCCTCCTCCTCAGATGGCCCCTCCTCCCCTGCCAGCCCGCAGCCTGGGGGGGGGCACACCCGCCTGCTGAGCCAGGTTCGCAGCCGGTCGGGGAAGAACACGGCGTCCACGTCCAGCTTCACCTGTGCCCGGAGGGCGCCTACCAGGAAGCTGGAACCATCATCCTCCTCTTCCCGCTCCTCGTCCTCGCTCTTCTTCACCCCACCTCCTTCTCCTCCTCCTCCTCCTCCTCCTCCTTCTCCACCTGCCTCCTCCTCGTCCTTCTCCTCCTTCTCCTCCTCTGCCTCCTCCTCCTGCCCCCCCCTCCTCCTCCTCCTCCTCCTCCTCCTCCTCCTCCTCCTCCTCCTCCTCCTCCTCCTCCTCCTCTCCTCCTCCTCCTCCTCCTCCTCCTCCTCCTCCTCCTCCTCCTCCTCCTCCTCCTCCCCTCCTCCTCCTCCTCCTCCTCCTCCTCCTCCTCCTCCTCCTCCTCCTCCTCCTCCTCCTCCTCCCTCCATCCTCTTCCTCTTCTCCCTCCACCCCTTCCTGTGAGGTCGCTCGTCGCTGTTCAGTCGTTTGGAGCCTTGAACAAGACTTCGCCAATCCAAATACGCATTCAGGTACGAGCGGTGTCTTTCTGAACATGGGCTGGTCCAGCGAGCTATTCTAGTATGGTTGCCCCGTCCAATATAAACTCCGTGCGATGCAACTCGACAGGGAACAACTACACGTTAGAACGTGGTCTGGGAACACATGAGCGCTCCATGCAACTGCACGGAGGAGTTCGAGGACTGTCAATGTCGAACGAGATTTGTGAGAGGCTTCTGCTGGGAGGCTGGTTTCGCACACCTGGCGTGAATAAGGCGCTGCATAACCTTGCCCCGATTTGGGGGACTCTTACACATGCATGCAGCTACAGTCAAAACGTATATTAAGGACGCGTGGCAAGGACGCAAGACCCTTGAAGGCCGAATTTGGGATTTGTTGGGCGGCAGGCGACCAGTGAAAACGGCACAGGACGGGCCGCCCAGGCAAGGACACAAGGGCACCCTGGATGAAGGCGCACGTCCTTACCAGGCGCGTTGACTGTAGCATGCAATGGACTCTGCAACCGCATGCGCTGGAAGCCAGACGCTGGGGGCGGAGTGATCCAGCATAAGGCTCCTTCCGCACAGCTTGCCCTCTCCCGAATTCTCTCCCTCTCCTTCATGATGGCTTGACTTACGAACCTACCGGATGGATAGCTGGCCAGGTGGCTGGCTGCATGCTTGATTTCATGCCTGGCGAGTTGGCTGGCACAAGTGCGCTCCACGATGTGGCTTCTGAAGCGCGGGCTCAACCGAGCGACGATCAAAAACGGGTCGAACGTGGGATGACGTGGCGACCTTGCGCCGCGGCTCGAGCGGGCCGCCTGCGCGGCGCGCCACATCGGCGACGAGGGCACTTGCGCGCGACCTCACGCGGGCGGCCCACGCGCGAATGTCGGCGCAGGCGGCCCCGTTTTATCTCTTTTGCGCCGCTCAGCTGGCAGAGCGGATGGTGGAGCCAACCGCTGCCGCCCGCCCGCACTCCAGTCGGCCCTCGCCGAGGCCAGTAAGGTTAGGGGCGGAGCTGCCGTGGTCGCCGTCGTCCGCGCCATCGCGGCGGCCGCGTGTGCGGTCCATGGACTCTGCTTGTTGGGCTGACGTCCGTTGGATCCTGGACAGCCTCCATCTGGGCCGCGGCAGCATCTCCTTCATTGTTCGTGCAATACGGTGAGGGCATTGGATAGGGGACCATTGGATACAGAATCCAGGGTATGGAAGCCGGTGGCAGTCCAATCGTGGATTAGCCGTGGACATCACCGCCGCCCTCATTCGATGAGGAGTCCTCCAGGACCTGAAGAGTTTTGGGCACACTTTTTCACGAAGGACCCTGCGGTTCTGTTCGGTGGGTGTTGTCTCAATGCACCTCTCTCTTTTCTTTCCTCTTTTCTTCTTCTCTGAATCCTCAACAATTACAGAATGTGACTACTACTCTCCTCTGTCTCCTGATGACGTACGGAAGATATCCGGCCCCCTCCGCGTACTGCTTTTTACACACAAGATTCCTGGGAAATGGGTTTTCGCTTGGACTTGTGTTCAAAATCTTGCTGCCGCTGAGGCGCTGGACCCATTTCTGCGCCTGTGGTGGTTCCGAGTCGTGCGCCCGCTGCAGCGCGGGCGTTTTCGGTCCTTCCAGATAGGCTTACAAATCTAGAAAATGCCCCCCGAAACAACCATCGTAAGTGATTCCATTTTCGGTGTCGCTTCGTTGATTTCTGATGCCGCAGAAGCCCCCCCCCCCCCCGGAATTGTTGTCGTTGTTTTCAGGAATTATCAAGCGGAAGTCCCGTTTCTGCTTTGAGAAGGCGATGTTGGAAGCAGGGCCAGCGGGTGCTCTCCATCGGCCCCGCCTTGTGTGGAACTTTTCGGGGAGCTCATGGAGCTAAACATGGAGCCACGACTCCAGACCGGCCCAAACCTCTCGAAAACGATCCACTTACCCTCCAAGGAACCCGGCGCCATGCCATGACATACTGTGCGGTGTTGCGTTCCGCGCCGCTGTGCGATGCCATGCTGTGCGCTGCAATGCTTTGTGATGCAATTCTTCACTGCGCAATGCCACGCTGAGCTATGGCATGCTGCGCTCTACGGTGCTCTTCTACTCTATGCCATGCCGTGCTCTACCATGCATCGCGTATCCTCTCGCGATCATTGCCCTGTTCGACAGCCCACTGTGCGAATAGCGAGGATGTCTATGCCATCGCAAGAGATGGGAGGGAGGGGTGGGACGTCAGATGTGACGCGAGCGCACCTGGCTTGTCCTTGCCCCTCCTCCTCCTCCTCCTCCTCCTCCTCCTGCTCCTCCTCATCCTCCTCCTCATCTTTCTCCTCCTCCTCCTCGCCCTCATTCCTCACCCGATCTCCTCGCCCTGTGCCGCTGCCCTCCCGTCGGCCCTTGCCGGGCGGTCGCCACGTAGTCGTGAGTCGTGTAGCGGCCGTCCTTCGAAGGGGGGGGGCAGGGCGGCGGAGCGCAGGCAGGGAAGGGCCTCCTCCTCCTCCTCCTCCTCCCTCCCTCCCTCCCTCCCTCCCTCCCTCCTGGCTCCGCACAGCCCGGCAGGCTGGAGCGCTCTGAGTCAGAGACTCTCGGAGGCTCAGGCCACGGGTGCAATCTCGATCTGAACTTCCTCTGGCAAAGGTCACCGACTTCACGTGTACGCGCTTGGCAGTCGTAGCCGAATTTTGCGGAGCGTATCAGCATCAACGCGTTGTTGCTTGATTGCTTGGTTCGTCACGACGGCGTCTTCAAGAAAAAAGGTCTCGGCGACAGCTTCTGGTTTCTTGCCGCCCCACGGTTTGACCATCCATTTGCATAACAACTCTTGCACAACAACTCTTCTGCGTCTTTAAAGGCTACAGAGAAGCTCACGTTTATACGGCGGCCGCTTATCCTGGCGGGCTCAAGCCCGCAGCTGCTAAGACCTTGGAGACTGAGTCAACATTCACATGAGTTCCCCGAACGCCCACATGTTGCATACGCAATTTGCAACTCATACAACAGGCCAATCGAATCATGTAAATGCTGGCGAACCCCTGCTGAAACATGATATCCTGGTCTTTTGTGCGCGGCTCTGCTTGCGACCACCACAGCAGGTACCGTAAGTATAGCCACGCAAACTTGACGTCTAGGCTTATGCGCAAATGCTCGACGATGAGCAACACCTTCTGACCACTGGGGTCCAGGTGCAGTGGGCTGAACCACCGATGAAAGATGAATGATGGCGAGGGCGAGGCTGCGAGCTGCGAAGTGCAACAACGGCTGCATCGGTACTCTGGACTTCGACGGGAGTGTACCCGCTGACCATCAACAAACCCTCGAACCTTTCACGAAATAAACGTTATGCTCAGTTCGAAACCTATCCAGCACCACCTTGTTTCTTATTCGGTATCCCCGCTGAGCTTTCAATAGTCTCAGGGCCAAGAGCTACGTAGAACTATACCCTGACGTTATCAAACTAAGTGTTTGTTCGTGGGGCACTTGATGCCAAGGCCCCTGCCAATGACATATTTCGCTTGCTGGCAAATATTCAACCGATCCCCAGCAACTTTAACATGACCAAGCGTTGTAACATGACCAAACACAGCTATCGGTATAACAGCGCTGCACTTGCGCCAAATTCGCAGGTCCAACGGGCCAGAGGCGTGCTAAGATCTCAGGCTACTTGTAAACAATATTTCTAGTTCGCGCGCGTGGGGTGGCTCCTGGGGGGGCCTGGGCGAAACGTACCCCGGGCGGTCCTACCCAGAGATGGTTTTCCCCTCTGGGCGCGGCTTTCAGGCGCCCCGAAGCGCTCCCAGAAGGCCCCAAAGAGTCCCCAAGACAGTCCAAGAGGGGCCCGAGTCGCTGACCGATCGGTCCAAGACGCCCAAGATAGCCTCCAGACGACCGCAGACGCCCCCAAGACGCCCCGAAGAAGCGTCTCCAGAGGGCCCCAAAACCATCGATGTCCCTTCGGTTTTTGAATCATTTTGGCGTTCAAATCTGTTCGGCTTCCCGACGCTCAAAGACGGCCCAAGAGGCCCCAAATATCGCCCCAAGACGGCCCAAGAGGCCTCCAAGAGAGCCCCAAGAGGGGCCAAGAGGGCCCCAAGACGGCCCATGAGGGCCCCAAGACGGTCCAAGAGGGCCCCCAATAGGCCGCAGAGGCGCCCAATATCGCCCAATATGGCCCCAAGACAGCCCCAAGAGGGGCCCAAGAGGGGGAACACGAACCACCAAGTCGAGCCTTCCGCCCCAAGAGGCCCTCAGGAGGCCCCAAGAGGCCCCCAAGCGAGCTCAGGAGGCCCCCATGGAAGCCCCACGAGGTCCCCAAGAGGCCCAAAAAGAGGCGCCAAGAGGCCCCGAAGCGGCCACCACGAGGCTCCAAGAGGTCACGAACGCGCAGGCAAACGCCTGCGGTGGCTCAATACGGGCAGGCGGAATGAGCGAAGCGATTACATAAGATAACGCCAACATCATCAGCTTCGCTTCTAGGGCACGTTGGCGCGTCAACTCGGTCAAATATCAGCTTGCGACAAGCAGACTGCCTAGAAGTACACCTATGCCAACTGTGCTCAGACACTTTACCCTCTCTTCAATCCAGAAGCACCTTCCGCTGTTGAGGTCGTGGAGGAACAAATAATCGTGCTCTCCGTTGCGCACTTACAAAGCCCAATGTTTCTCGCGGATATCGAGCGCGCAAGATCTCCGTTTGTAGATGAATAATGGCTCCACCTCGCAGTCCTGTTACACGCGTCCTGTGGAGTGAAGGTGGCGTTGCCCATGTGGTCGACCCCTGGGCAAGGTGGACAGAATGGCCCGAAGAAGCCAGCGAAGCACCAGCTGCAAGCGCCCAGGTGGGCAGGAGAGAGAAGTCGGCGTCGGCGAGGGAGAAGGGAATGCGCAAGAAGAGGGCAATGGATATGCCCGAAGAGGCTCATGAAGCCCTGTTCTCCCAGAGGCTCGCGACGAAGCCATGATGATGATCCGCTGGCGAGGCCACTGAACAACCATGTGGGGCAAGTGCTCTCCGCAATTCCGAGCGTCTTCTGGTCCAACCTGGCCTTTAGAGCTGGGGTGATACTACAGATGCACCCGGCGACGACGACGACGACAATGACAACGTCGTCGTCGAGGCATGGTATCGTGGTCGACACGGCAGGACGCGCCATGGTGTCGTCTGCTCGCAGGAGAGGGGGGCAGGTTCGAGGACGGGTGCACCAAGCTCCTCTCCCACTGCAGGCAACCTTACCCTCACGAGCATTCCACCATAGCCAGTCCCTGGGCTCCTCCCAGGCACAACCCCGACCCAATGTCCACGCCCCGTACCGCAGTGGCGACGAGGGGATCCGCGAGAGCCTTCAGAAACGAGGAGGAGGCAAGACGCAATCAGACCCATTCCCCTAGACGTCCGACGTCACTACCTGTTCGGGCCATAGGTCCCTGGACCTCTCGACCTAAGCCCTGGATCATTTTGTGCGTCCTGGGCGGCTGTCTGACTTGTCCGAGGCCGGAGATGTGGTGCTCGGGAGGCCAGGCGCATCCTCGTGACGAGCAGCGGGTCTTCTCTCCCAGGCCTCATAACTCTTAGATGCTCATTCTGGGGACCTTCCTGTAGCCACTCGCTCCACTCGTGCGTCGAAGCTGCGTCGAACCTGAGTCGAACCTGAGTCGAACCTGAGTCGAATCTGTGTCGAACCTGAGTCGAACTTGAGTCGAACCTGAGTCGAACAGATCCATTAGGTGGGCTCAAGGAAGGTCCCCAAAACGAGCATCGAATAACTCGGCCCCCCCCCCGACCTCTTCCGGGGTGCGCTCTGGCCAGAGCCTCGGAGGCGGACCCAGCCGCGGACCGGAGGGCGCCCCAGCGGAGGCCCGAAGAGGGCACGGTGACTGCCGAAGACCGCAGCCCTCCACCTCCAGGGGCCAAGGGCAGAGCGACACAAGAAGCTGCACAAACATGACTGCTCGGAGCGCCGTGCAGATTTTTCTTGGGTCGGCGCCGGTCCCCCCCGCCGCCCACGCCCTCCTGGGGAGGGGGGGCCAAGCGCCTCAAACGTGAGACCCGCGGAGCGCCGAGAGCGTCTGCGGTCGGGAACTTGTGCTTAGCGTTAAGTCGGGCGTGTCCCCCTACAGGGGGATTTCCGACAAAAAATTAAAAAGATACTTCAAACATGCCCCGAAAAGGTCAAAACATACTAAAAAAATAGCCCCCGGGCGATGTCTGGACAATTGTTTGACTATTTGTGGGGGTATTTGTTTTTATTGCTCGTCGGAAATCCCCCTTGTAAGGGGACGCGCCCGACTTAAGCTTCAAGCGTGTCGCCGCGGCGGCCCCGGCAACGCACGCTGTGCCCCGCGAGCGGATACAGCGCGTCGCCGCGCTCCGCGGGGCGGTGGAGGCTTCGGCAGGGCCTTCGGGGCGCGGACGCCGGGGAGCTCGGGAAAACGGGCAGCGCGCCGCGCCGCAGCGCGGTGGGCCGGAGCTCAAGGGGCCCATGGACACACAAAGAAAGACACACAGATCTAAGGATTCCCCATACTTTCCCATAGCTTCTGGGCCTCTGTCTTCCCAACCTTCCCATGCTTTCCCACATCTTCTGGGGATCGACGATTCATTGTGTCTGTGTGTTCTTTCCCCTCCTGAAGAGCCAGCGGCGCGACGCGCTGCCCAGGAGCTTTCCGGCCGCCAGCTCGTGCAGGTGCCCGTCGCTCCAGGGAGGGCGGAGCGGCCGAGGGCTCCTCCTTGAGCAGCTTCCAGGCCGCGATGAAGGTGTCGGTCAGGGTCCACGAGGGCAGCGCGGGCTCGCCCTCGTGGCCCACGGAGGAGTTGGAGGTGAACCTCGGCCGTCGGAGGAGGAGGAGGAGGTTGGGCGTGGCTTGAGTGAGGGGGGAAAGGAGGGCCCTCCTCCTCATCTTTCTCCTTCTCCTCCTCCTCCTCCTCCTCATTATCATGATGATCAGCAGTATCATTATTATAATTATCATCATCCGCCCTCCTCCTCCTCCTTCTCCTCCTCCCTCCTCCTCCTCCTCCTCCTCCCTCCTCCGCCTTCTCCTCCTCCTCCGCCGGCCACACGCAGAGAGAGGGTATTGGGGAGGGGGGGAGGCTTCTTGGAAGGAGGCTGCTTCTTAGAGAGCGCTGGCCACGTCTGTGGATGTAAGGCCTGCGCCTCCTATAGGCAGCCCTCCCCCCTCCCCCTACCCCCCCCTCTGCACGTGGTCGAGGGGGGGTAGAAACGTGCACCTCTCGCGCCCCTTTCGGGCGCCAGGGGGGCCCCTTCTGGGGCCCCTTTGGGGCACCAGAGGTGCACTTGTCTCTCCCCCCAGTAATCGCCCCCCACTCATCACGAAACATCCGAGGAGGGGAGCGCCGCGGCGAGCCAGCAGGAGGGCGGATAACGGGGAGGGCGAGGAGGGAGCCCTCCTTCTGCCAAGTCTTGGCCACGGCGATCAGGAGTCCTGGAACGGATCTGGGACGCTGCGGTGTCCCTGCCTTGAGTACCTGGAAGCCTTCGGGGGCCTCTGGGGGTCAGGATCAGGGGCGGAACGACACCTTATCGGCTCCTTCTCTCCTCGCATCGTCCTCCTTCTCCATCCCTTTTCCTAGAAATAACTTCTCCCTGTCGCACTCCGGGGCCAGTTTTAAGGGAGGGCCGGGCGTTTCGCCTCAGACTTCCTCACCAAGTATAACTCTGAAGCTTAAAACTTGGCAACAGCTTCACATATGGAGGGCGGGTAGTTTTCAAAATGTGGCTCTCGCATTAGCGCCGTGCGCTGTGGTTCTAAGCAATGCAAGAGTTTCACGGATTGACGATAAACCGTTTTCAAAATGTGGCTCTCGCCTTAGCGCCGCGCATATTCATTCAAAAAGAACGCAACAACTTCACGAATTAAGGACCACCCGTTTTCAAAATGTGGCTCTCGCATCAGCGCCGCGCGAATTCGTTTTAACCAATTGCAAGAGTTTCACGGATTTAGGGCCGTTCCTTTTCTAAATGTGGCCCTCGCCTCAGCGCCATGCACATTCGTTCATACAATCTGCAAGGGTTTCACGGATTTCCACGGTCAACGTACCGGAAATTGTATTTGGAAGGATTCAACAGTTACGTTGTTTCACGGTGTTGAAATCCCAAGAATGGCGTTCTGGTACGATCCAGGATCGTCAAGACGCAACAGTCAAGTTGATCCGTGGCGTTGGAATCCCGAGAACAATGTTTTGGCATGTTTCTGGGTCTTCAAACGGTTGTCTTCCAACGAGGCAGGTCCATCAATGGAAATGAACCGTTGTAGGGACCTGTGAAGAGGGAGCTTGGAGGGAGGGTGTATTCCAACATCGTTGATGGCTCTTGGGTTTACACTGGTCCTCCTCCTCCTTCTTCTCCTCCTCCTCCTTCTCCTCCTCCTCCTCCTCCTCCTCCTCCTCCTCCCCCTTTTTGCGATGGCCGGAATCTAAGCAACGGGGCTCATAGCGTCGTTTGTTCTACATCCTCACTTGGCTTCTTGCTTCCTCTAGACACCCCTGCACAGCAGAAAAGACCTCACCCCCTCTCGTCACTTCTTCCTTCACCAACACCACCAACACCATCACCGCTACCAGCACCACCACCGCCACCATAATACGATTACTAAATATGGTCATCACAATGGTAACCATAACACACCTCATCATAACAATGTTAATGGTACTGCTAGTCAGAATCAGAATGATACTAATAATAGTCATGATCCTCATCATCACCATCACCATCACCATCACCCGCACCAACACCAGCACCAGCATCAGCATAATCATCTTTACCACCATCACCATCGTCACCATCATCGTCAGCATCACCATCAGCATCATCAACATCATCGTCGTCACCATCAGCATCACCAGCATCACCACCATCATCAGCATTATCATCATCATCATCATCATCATCATCAGCATCATCATCATCATGATCATCATCATCATCCTCATCCTCATCATCATCATCATCATCATCATCATCATCATCATCATCATCATCGCCATCATCGTCACCATCATCATCATCACCATCATCATCACCATCATCACTACCATCATCAGCAGCATCACGAGCACCATCCTCGTCGTCATCATCGTCATCACCACCATCATCATCATCAACATTACGCCGCTTCTTCACACCTGTTTTAAGAATGTGTGATAAGTCATCGTGCACTTCTTGCACAGTATGGTCGGGGTATTTAGTATGAGGGAAATGTGCTGTCACAAGCCTCGCACGCAAAAAAATACATCGTATGTCCGTGTACGCCCACGAACCGGAACAAATTGCTTAATGAAGCGAACCCAACGTGAACGCAATAGTATACCAACGCCATGTTTGTATGACCC
Organism: Prorocentrum cordatum; assembly: GCA_963575745.1. Taxonomy (NCBI): domain Eukaryota; class Dinophyceae; order Prorocentrales; family Prorocentraceae; genus Prorocentrum; species Prorocentrum cordatum. The sequence goes on along the minus strand of CAUYUJ010016518.1, from coordinate 249,076 downwards.
TCCACCAGAACTTGCGTATATATGCCCACCCTCAATCGTGTAGAATTCATGTTTTGTTGAACGCATCGTTTCATTCAAAAGTAGTGTGTCCCATTCGCACGTCGATAATTCCTGCAATAATTCTGAAAATCTGTCGTCTGATGTGAGACCCCTGATGTTCCTATGTATCAAACCAAACTGCCTGTTGTTGTGCCCGCTCACCGTAGGTCGTCGCACATGCGATTGCTCCTCACCGTCGTCGTTCAGCCTCGTGTGCCCGCTCGGCCCCGGCAGGGGCGAAACTGGAGTCTGTGAGATTGGTGCTGGTGAAATTGGGGACTGCAAGATAAAATTGGATGGTGGGTTGGAGGTGTAGTCGAGAGCCGGAGTGGGAGCACAGGTGACCTGCTTGTCCTCGACGGGGTCGGGTTGTCCCCTGAGGCGGCAGATCTCCTAGGAAGAGGAGGAGGAAGCGGAGGCACTATGCGTTGAACTATGCGTGAGTGTTCATACACTGCGTGGTAGCGGCCAACCCGCGCCATGTGCCAACACCCCGCAGGGCCTACAGGCAACCGGCGACGGGGCGGGGGCGTTGTCCCTCAGGACTTGGCCCCGCGGGGCACGCCGCAGCCTGGAGGGGAAGAAAGAGGGCCGGGTAGGTGGCCCGCGGGTCGGGGCGAGCGCGCAGGGGGCCCGCAGGCTGGGGAGGGGCCCGCAGGCTGGGGAGGGGCCCGCAGGCCGGGGAGGGGCCCGCGGGCCATGGAGGGGCCCGCGGGCCAGGGAGGGACCCACAGGCCGATGCACTGGACGGGGTTCTCTTGTGCGCGACCCTGTCCTGCCGTGCTCACGTGGCTCGCCCCGCGCTCCCGTGCTCGCAGACGAAGGCGGCGGTGAGGAACCCCAGGCGGCGGACCTTCGCGGGGAGTTCGTCGAGGGCGTCCGCGTCGCGCCGCACCCACGCTGCCACGGTCTGGTCCGAGGGGCCAGCGATCGCAGATCGCGCCTCCGAGGCCCTGGCCAGCGGAGCGCTGCGTCTGCAGGTGTTCGAGGCTGCTTTGCGCGCCAGAACATAGGGCCCATGTGTGTGGGAGCCTCGCCTGGAGCAGTCCCCCCAACACACACCGGCAGAGATCTCGGAGGCAACTCGTGCCACGCACAGGGCCCCGTGAAGTCTCCACGTCGGATCCCCCCACCCCGCCCCTCGCAGGTCGACGGGGCACTGCCTCTGCAAAGGCAGCGCCTCGGCGAGCTTGCCCAACTGCCCAGCTGCACCCCGCTTGCCCGGCTGGGCCGCGCGCGCCCTCTGCCTCGCGGCTCTTCGGCGACGCTGCCGCGCGGGCCCACGAGCGGACCGCCTGTCGCTGGGCCCTCGGCCCCGCCTCTGCCACAGAGGGCCGGGTGGAGGAGGGGAGCGGGCACGCCGCGTGCCTGCGCCACAGCCGAAGCAGCCTGCCGCCAGGTGCCCTTCTCGGCCCTCACGGCCGCCCGGCCCGCAGGCGCCACTGGCGAGCCCTGCGGCGCTCTGAGGACCCGCGTCGCGACCACGGCGGCCGCCCTGGTGAGCAGGCGAGTCTCGGCCCGACGGACGCAGGCGAAGAGAGGCCGAGCAGCGTCTTTGTGACGTCGTGGTGCACGCCGTTGAGTTGCGCAGCCACCTCCCGCCGGCCCTGCGCGAGGCTGGCCGGCAGCTCGGCCGCGTGGTAGGCCGCTGCTTCCACTCGGGTAGGGTGTTGGCCAGACTGGAGGAGCAGCCCACCAGGCGCCGCGCTTGTCGCGCAGCTGGCCGCACACGCGGGCCAGTAGAAGCTGCTGCGGCAGTGCGTCGTCAATTACAACGCCCGGAACCCTCTAGCTCTGTAGATGGGCGGACGGGGATCCCATCCACTGCGCCGCAGGCCGCCTAGACAGTGGCGGGGCCGCCCACTGGCATGGCCGCGGGGCCCAGGGCGCCTCGTTGGAAGCAGAGCCTGTGGAATTGGGAGATAATTTCGCCACCCAGGCATTCACCGCGCCAGTCCCGCCGCGCCAGGCTAGATGACGAGCGCATCGCCCACGAACTGCACCACCAGGAGTGACGTCGCGATGCCCTCTGGCACGACGAAGTCTGAGGAGACCGAGATCCCTGGCGTTGCCGCTCGGCAGAAGCCCACGCATTGCGCGGATCAGGGCGCTGAAAAGGTGGACCCCGGCCCATCGCCCCTGGCCCGCGCCGCATCCGGGGGCTCGGGCCAAGCCCAGGCGACGGCGAACGGACTCTTCGCCCACGGAGGCAGCAACGGCACGCCAGGAGCGTTCGCGCGGCCCGGCGCGCCCGAGCCGCACCACTGCCGCGCCTCTCCAAGCCAGGGCAGATCCGTGCAGCAGACCCGCCTCCCGGATGGCGCTGCGCCGCCCCCGCCGCACACGGACTCTCCAGGCGAGCAACGGCCCCGCCGCCGTGAGGCCTGCATCGAACTCCCCGCCGGCCTGCTCTTCTCCCACGAAGCGCTCCAGGAGGGGGCGGGTGGCCGCCGACCACGCTGCATCCGACTCCGCTACCGTGCCGCTGGGCACGGAGTGGGCGTGTTTCCAGGTCCTTTGCCTAATCCCGGAAGCCGCAGTCCTCAATCCTGAAAGATCGGTCGGGGGCCCGGACCCCAAATTGCCAAATCTCTCGGGGCTTGGCGCATGCCCCCTGGGCTCCGCTGCGTCTTCCCGCATGACTTTGTTGGTCCTAAGAGGGCCCCAAGACGGGCCGAGAGGGCCCCAAGAGGCCCCCAAGACGGTCCAAGAAGGACCCGAGTCGCCGAAAGATCGTTCCAAGACGCTAAAGATGGCCCCCAGACGGCCCAAGAGGCCTTCAATATGCCCCAAGAGGCCTGCAAGAAGCCTCCCAAGAGGACCCCCAGAGGCCAAAAACATTGATTGTCCTAGGGTTTTTGAAAGTTCTTGGCGTTCCCGCCTTTTCGGCTTCTCGACTCTCCAAGACGGCCCAAGAAGCCCCCAAGATCGCCCCAAGACGGCCCAAGAGGCCTCCAAGACGGCCCCACAATGGCCCAAGAGAGCCCCAAGACAGCTCGAGAGGCGCCCAAGACGGCCCAAGAGGCCCCCAAGACGGCTGGGCCCACATGGGGGACCGAAACGGACATTTCGAGCCCTCGGCCACGAGGGCCCTCAGTGGCGGGATTGGCCGAAGGTCACTAGATGGCCCTTCAGGTCGTCGACGTAGCCAGTTATTCGGCCTCATGCCCACTACGTTTGTGACGACTGGAGCGCCTTCTTTCGAATCGGCGCGACCTCTCTCACTCACGCCGAAGCCCCTGGTCCGAGCACCAGACTGAAATGGAGCTCCGCCCACGTGGCCAAGAGGCCGCAGCCTCCGGCGGCCTCGGCCGCGGCGCGCGGGAGGCAGTTCGTCCGCCTCCCCGCCCCAGAGTCGAGGAGGCAGGAGGAAGAGGAAAGAACAGCTTAAACCCAAGACTCATCAACGAGATTGCAATTAACCCTCCCTCGAAGTTACCTCTGCATAGGCCCCTTTACAAGGGTTCATCTCCACAGAAGGAGGTGCCCTATTGGACAACCGTTTGAAGACCCGGAACTGCGCCAGAACATAGTTCCCGGGACTTCAGAGCCGCGAGTCAACGTAGCTGTTGCGTTTGACGAGCCTGCATTGTGCCAGAACACCTTTCCTGGGATTTCAACACCGCGAATCAGCGCGACTGTTGCGCCCTGACATTCCGACATCGAGCCGAGACGCAATTTCTGGCAACGCTAAACCATGAATTACTCCGACGGTAGGACCCCGCATGATAATCTGTTTAGCTTACCCTTTGCCCTTTTCCTCCTCCCCCTGGCGGACACCCTCTCCTCTCGCCCTCTGCACTGCCCTCTCTTCCTCAGTCTATTCCTCTTCCTCCTCCTCCTCCTCCTCCTCCTCCTCCTCCTCCTCCTCCTCCTCCTCCTCCTCCTCCTCTCGCGCCACCTCCTCCTCGTCGTCGCCCTCCCCCATGCCCCTTCCCTCCTCATCCTCCTGCTTCTTTTCCATGTGCACCTCCCGTTTCCCCCTGGTCGTGGCAAGCAACTCGATTTTCCTCGGCGCCGTCGCCGCGTCGGCCAGCGCGCGCGCGTTTGCCGACGGCTAGATCGCGAAGCCGTCGGGGCAACCCTTCGGGCCAGGCCGTCGGGGCAACCTCGCAGGCCGCAGGGGCGCGGGAGCCAGCCGCCGGGACAACCCCGCGGGCCTCTAGGCGCGCGCCGCGGCGCTCAGGCGGGCGACAGCACGAAGCCCAGCTCTGCCGCGAGCTGCTCCGCCTCAGCCCTGGAATCCACCGCTCTCTTGTCGAACTCCTGGAGCGCCTTCCGCAGTGACGCCGGCGGCCCGCGCCCCAGGAACTCTCGCGCGGGCGGCCGCAGGATCAGCACGTTCCGCATGCACGTGGCGTGGGAGAACACGACGTAGAGGTGCAGCCACCACATCTCGTCCGACATGCCCGCGCGGCCAGCGTCCTCATCCCTGGCGCAGTCGATGGTGACGCCCTTGCGCAGCGTCTGGCCCTGCGACAGCGTGGAGGTCAGGTAGGACGCATGCGTCAGGGTGAACCCCGAGCGGCGCACAGCGTGCGCCCCCGAGCTTTGCCACGTGAGCTCCTGCTCGCTGGGCCTGAACATGAGCAAGCTCCTCGCCCGTTCTTCGGCCTCGCCGTCGTCGGCAGCGCCATCGGCGCCCTGCAGCAGCACCTCGGCGACCTCCTTGTAGATCGGGGACTCCTGGAAGCCGTGCACCTGCAGCCAGATTCCCTGCGGTAGGAAGCGGGGGCGGAAGAGCTGGCCCGGCGCGCACTCCTCGTAGTCCCGCTCGTCGTCTGCGCGAAACTCGAAGGACACGATGGTGGCCCGTTGCTCCTACACGAGCCCCAACTTCTTCAAAAGATCCTCCTGCACGGCCGTGAACCGGACCTCCATGCCGACGTGTGCCAGTAAGACGCCGTGGATGTCTCCCGTCTTGTGCATGTTCGGGACGTTCAGGAAGCGCCGGCCTGCGTCTGGGTTCCCCATGCCAGACTTCCTCGCAATTCACTCACAGACGAAGCTCCCGCTCGAGACTTCCTTCATATTCAAGCCTCAAGACCCCAAAAGTGACGACAGTTACAAGGTTCCGATGACCCGCTCGGATTAATTACATGATCGGCGGGCCCCATCAGGAGGGCGCTCCAGCCTGAGACGTCTTCGCAATTCACTCAGAGACGAAACTCCCGCCTGAGACTTCCTCCATATTCAGGCCTCAAGAGCCCAAAAGTGACGACAATTACACAGTTCCGATGGCCCGCTCGGATTAATAACATGATCTGCGGGCCCCATAGGGAGGGGGCTCCCGCCTGAGACTTCCTCGCAATTCACTCACAGACGAGGCTCCCGCCTGATACTTCCTGCATATTCAAGCCTCAGAGGCCCAAAAATGACGCTAGTTACACAGTTCCGATGACCCGCTCGGATTAATAACATGATCTACGGGCCCCATAGGGAGGGGGCTCCCGCCTGAGACTTCCTAGCAATTCACTCACAGACGAGGCTCCCGCTCGAGACTTCCTTCATATTCAAGCCTCAAGAGCCCAAAAATGACGACAGTTATAAGGTTCCGATGACCCGCTCAAATTAATAACATGATCGGCAGGCCCCATAAGGAGGGGGCTCCCGCCTGAGACTTCCTAGCAATTCACTCTGAGACGAGGCTCCCGCCTGATACTTCCTCCATATTCAAGCCTCAAGAGCCCAAAAGTGATGACAGTTACACAGTTCCGATGATCCGCTCGGATTAGTAATATGATCTGCGGGCCCCATAGGGAGGGGGCTCCCGCCTGAGACTTCCTCGCAATTCACTCAGAGGCTCCCGCCTGATGACGAAATGATGAGTGAGCGAATGATGATGATGAGTGTGTGATGAATGAGTCATGATGATGATGAGGATGATGATGATGAGGATGATGATGATGATGGCCACTGAGTGGGTGATCGAGAGATTATGATGGAGATGGTGACGATGATGTTGAGAGTGGCGGCGGTCCTACCGTCGGAGGGCCACTGCCTCCGAAGCCTACTGAGGATGAGTGAGCAATTGAGTGAGTGAGTGGATGATCGAGTGGTGGTGATGGTGACGATGACGATGAGGATGATGATGATGACTAGTGATGACGGTGATGGTGGTTGATGATGATGATGATGGTAATGATGATGAGTGTGTGCGTGTGATGACGATGATGGTGGTTGATGGTGATGATGATGGCGATGATGGTGAGTGAGAGAGAGAGAGAGAGGAAAGGGGGTGTGTGAGATCCTGCGCGGCGTGTGCAAAGAAAACAAGGGGCCCACTTTGGATGTGGGGAACAACCTTCGAACCTGCTGCAAACTCTTAAGACGAATGTGCGCGGCGCTCAGGCGAGAACCACATTTTGAAAAGAAGCCGCCCTCCATCCGTGAAGCTCTTGCAAACTTTGAAAACGAATGTGCGCAGCGCTGAGACGCGAACCAAAGTTTGAAAGAGTCCCGCTCTCCATCAGTAAAGCTCTTGCAGATTTCTAGGACGAATGCGAGCAGCGCTAAGGCGAGAACCACATTTTGGAAACGACCCGCCCTCAATCCTCAGAACGAATCTGAGCGGCGCTGAGGCAAGAACCACATTTTGAAAGCGACCGCCCTCCGTCCATGAAACTGCTTCAAGTGCTAAACTTCAAAATCGTAGATGGTGCAACATCTCATGCGAAACGCCCAGCCCGCCCTTTCGACTGGCCTCGGGTTGCGACAGGGATGACTTGTTCATGAAGAAGAGGAGTAGGAGGAGGAGGAGGAGGAGGACGACGAGGAGGAGGGGGAGGAGGAAGAGGAGGAATAGGTGGAGGAGCAGGCTAGAGGAGGAGGAGGGGGAGGAGGAGGAGGAGGAGGAAGAGGAGGACGAGGAGGAGGTGAAAAGAGAAGGAGGAGGAGGACGAGAAGGCTAGATGAGGAGGACGAGGACGAGGAGTAGGAGGTAGAGGAGGAGGAGGAGGAGGAGGAGGAGGAGGAGGAGGAGGAGGAGGAGGAGGAGGAGGCTAGATGAGGAGGAGGTGAAAGAAGAAAGAGGGAGCACGAGCGCTGAGCGTCAGCACCAGGGTGAATGAACGCGGGCAGGGTGGCCGGGAGGGGAGGACATGTGAGGAGAGTCAGTGGGAGGCGAAGAAGTCGCCTTTTCTTCTCGCGCCACGAGGCACGGCGTCGGAGCCCTAGGAGGGACCAACTTGCCAGATGGAGAAAGTGTCCAGCGCTGACCAACTCTCGAATCAACGAGCAGCGCCTTCAAAAATGGCGCTGCCCGAAACAGCAAGCCTCTGTCGTAAAAGCGCAATTTGGTGAGCGCGCGAGAAGAGGTGCTGATCATCGCAAAACTGTTTACCAAATGAAGCATGCCACGTCGGAGTTAGACCCAGAGAACTGTACACAAAGCACTGCAGCATATATGGTGCCGAAACTGCCGGTGTCCTGAAAATTGTGCTTCACGTGAAAAATCTCCACGACATCGTATATCTGGAGAGCTATACAGAATGCGTCGGCGCACAGCCTATGGTGCCGAGTGCTGCCAGTGCCCGTGGCCAGACGGTCTGCCTGGCCAGACCCTCCTGCTCCCCGCGGGCGTGCCCCCCGGTCTCCCGTGGGCGCGAGGCGCGAGGGCCCAGGGCCACGCACCCCGCCGTCCCCGGCCCGCCCGGCGCCTACCTGCCCATGATCTCGGCGGCGAGGTTGTCGGGCAGCTGCTTGTACTCGCCGAACTCCATGCTGTAAGTGGCGCGGCCCTTCGAGTTGGAGCGCAGGGCCGCGATGTAGCTGAACATGCCGGACAGCGGGACGTTGGCGGTGACCGCCTTCACATTGCCGCGGTCGGCGATATCCGCCACCATGCCGCGCCTGCTGTTGAGGTCGCCGATGATGTTGCCCATGTACTCCTCGGGGGTGGTCACCTCCACCTTCATCACTGGCTCCAGTATCCTCGGGCCGCACTCCTTGGCGTTCTCCTTCCACGCATTGCGCGCGGCGATTTCGAAGGCAATTGACGAGGAATCGACGGGGTGAACTTGCCCATCCGTCAGCTTCACTTTCACGTCGACCACTGGAAAGCCGGCCTGGATCCCGTTCAGCATCTCGTTCTCGGTACCCCTCAGGATCCCTGGAATGAATTCCCTCGGAATGATAGCGCCAGTTGTCTCGTTCACGAACTCGTATCCCTGGCCCTCGTTCGGCTCGTAAGACACCTTGATCTTGGCGTACTGCCCAGACCCGCCGCTCTGCTTCTTGTGCGTGTACCAGTTCTCGATCGGCTTTGTGATCGTCTCGCGGTAAGCCACCTGCGGAGCACCCACGGAGCACTCGACCTTGAACTCGCGCCTGAGACGGTCAACGATGATGTCCAGGTGCAGCTCCCCCATGCCCTCGATTACCGTCTGATTGCTCTCCTCGTCGCGGCTGTACCGGAACGACGGGTCCTCGGCGGCGAGCTTGGCCAGCGACTCCATCATCTTGTCGTTGTCTTTCGTGGTAAGCGGCTCGCACGCGACTTTGATCACGGGCTCCGGGAAGTCCATTCGTTCAAGCACGATCTGGTCCTTCATGTCGCACAGGGTGTCGCCCGTGGTCGTGTCCTTCAGGCCCACGATGGCGATGATGTCGCCAGCGGAGGCCGACTTGATCTCCTCTCGCTTGTTCGAGTGCATCAGCACCATGCGCCCGAAGCGCTCCTTCTGCTTGGTGCGCGGGTTGATCATCATGTCGCCCGCCTGGATGGAGCCAGAGTAGATGCGCAAGAAGGTCAGCGTGCCGATGAAGGGGTCCGCAGCCACCTTGAACGCAAGCCCAGAGAACTTCTCATTCGCTACGTTCTTTCGGAAGAGGACCTGGTCGGGGTCCTTGGGGTCCTTGCCCCTGGTGTCCTCCAGATCTATCGGCGAGGGCAGGTAGTCCACCACCGCGTCAAGTAGCGGCTGGACGCCCTTGTTCTTGAACGCGGTGCCGCACAAGACGGGCACGAAGTCGAACCCGAGGGTACCCTTTCGGATGCACTTCTTGAGCACGTCCACAGAGGGCGGCTCACCACTCTCCAGGTACGCCTCGAGGGCCTGCTCGTCCATCTCCACGGCCGTCTCGATGAGCTTCTCGCGGTACTCGGCGATCACGTCCGCCATGCCATCGGGAATCTCGTCCTTCACCTCAAACTCCGCGCCCAGCTTATCCCCAAGCCAGGTGACTGATTTCTCGGAGACCAGGTCGTACACGCCCGCGAACGTCTTGCCCTGGCCGATGGGGAGCTGGATCGGCACCGGGTTGCAGCCGAGCTGTTTCTTCATCATCTGCACGTCCTTGTAAAAATCTGCGCCGTCGCGGTCCATCTTGTTCACGAAGCAAATTCGGGGCACGTTGTACTTGTTCGCCTGGCGCCACACCGTCTCGGTCTGGGGCTCCACTCCCGCAACGCCGTCGAACACGGCCACCGCGCCGTCCAGGACGCGCAGAGAACGCTCCACCTCCAGGGTGAAATCGACATGGCCCGGGGTGTCCACGATGTTGATGCGGTGGCCGCCCCAGAAGGCAGTAGTGGCTGCGCTCGTAATAGTGATGCCGCGCTCGCGCTCCTGTTCCATCCAGTCCATTGTGGCCTCGCCCTCGTGCACCTCGCCAATGTTGTCCGAGCGGCCGGTGTAGTACAGGATGCGCTCCGTGGTGGTCGTCTTGCCCGCGTCGATGTGCGCCATGATCCCAATGTTGCGGTACTTCTCCAGGGGGATGCCCTCCTTTCAGCGGCGAACCCGGGGGGGAAGTGAGAAGGGGCGGGCCTTCTCAAAGGCTCGGAAGTCCCTCAGCCTTCTGAGAAGCTTCCTCCGCCTTCCCCGAAGACACAATAAAAGCTTCTGAGAAGTCCCGCCGCCTTCTGAAGGGGCCTTCCCCCTCTCCCTTCCGCCCCTCGCCCGCCGCCGCTCCTTGCCCGACACCTCCTTGAGCTGGTCCAGCGTCGACACCCGCGTCGCCACGCTCACCTCGCGCGCCTTCGGGCCCCTCCTCCGGCGGCCCGCTCCCCCGGCCGCGCCCACCCCGGCCGCCCCGGCGGCCACGCCGCCGGCCAGGCTGGCGGCCGCGCCCGCGCTCCGCCGCGAGGCATCCGCGGCCGCCTCGGCCGGGGCCGCGGCCGCCGGCAGCGCGGAGGGCCCCCGGAGCGCTGCGGGGCCCTGCGCGGCCAGGAACGCGCCCCCGCCGCCGCGCGCGGCCACGAGGCCCAAGGCGCCCGCGGCCGCCGCGGCGGCCACAGCCTGGGCGGCGTCGGAGCGCGCCGGCATCGTCGCGGAGCTGCTGGGGGGCTCGGGCTTTGCCAGGAGGGGAGGAGGAGGCGCGCCGGGAGCGGCGTGCCAGAGAGGGGGAGGCGCGCCGGGAGCCCCCAAAAAGTGCTCGAGCCAGAAAACGGCTACCGAGAGGAGGAGGAGGAGGAGGAGGAGGAGGAGGAGGAGGAGGAGGAGGAGGAGCAGGAGCAGGAGGAGGAGGAGAAAAGGAGGAGGACCAGTGCGAGCCCAAGACGCAGCAACGATGCTGCAATGGACCTTCCCTCCAAGCTCCCTCTTCATGGGGCCCTGCGGAGCACCCCGAAGTCGCGGATAAGAGTGAAGGGGGGACGGGGTCGTCTGCAGTCTGCGAGGCTCTGAAGAAGCCCGCCGCAGGCGCCGATTATTATAAATTGTACAGCCCGTAGCAGGCGGGGGTGAGTCGCGGGTTGGTCGCTGGGGGGGTCGCGGGGTGGGCCGCTGATGGGTCGCGGGTGGGTCGCGTGCGGGTCGCGGGTGGGTCGTGGGCTGGGTCGCGGGGGAGGACGACGACAACAACAAAGAACAAACAGCAACAAACAAGTAACAAACAGCAAACAATAAGCAACACACAACACGCAACAACAGCAGCAGCAACAACAGCATCAACAGCAATAACAACAGCACCAACACCTATAACAACCGCAGCAACAACAACAATCGCAAACCAACAGAACAACAGCAGCAACATCAACACTCATGCTGAGGCTGTTCGCTATTACCTGCTCGCGTGCCATCCAACACGTATATCCAAAACTCTCGGTACACGCCCTCTTCGTCTTCGATCGTATCCTCTCTTTGGGGTATGTCTTCCGTACCTGACGCGTGTAGCTGGCGCAACCCCTAAAACAGGGGAAAGCGGGGAGGAGTGAAGAGACAAGGAGGAGGGAGAAAATGGAGAACGAGAAACATGTGCAGGGGGGCTAGGAGCAGGAGTACAAGCGGCAAAACCAGCCTGGCGCGTCGGGCGGGAGAACCCTGACGGGCAGGTCGGGCGGGCGGGCCCACACGGCCAGGTCGAGCGGGCAGGTCGCTAAAGCGTCAACCCATCATGAAGGAAGATTCGAGCAATAACGCGATTTCCAGGTAAATCGCGAGAAAACCACAGCGAGAGCGTGATTTCTGTGTCTAGGGGGGGCACGGCGCCACAAGACATTGAAAGGAAGTAACACGCGAGAGCGCGATTCTTGAATGACGTACGCGGAAGCCCCACGCGAGAGCGATACGTTGTGAGGAAGTGTCAGGCGGGAGCCGTTGTTGTTGTTGCTGTTGAAATCGCATTCCTTAAGAATACTTCGTGTTGATTCCCCGTGCCCGGTAACCACCGTACCTTTTCAAATGGTATGCTTCTCCAGTGGCTCGCACCCTGTTCGGTAAAAGGTAAAGCAGGGGGTCACCGAACTGCGCTCCTGGCCCCAAAGTCACAACAACAACGGCTCCGGCCTGATACTTCCTCACAACTCATTCCACAATCGCGCTCACGCGCGGAACTTCCTCGCAAGTTATGCAGGAATCGCGCTCTCGCGTGGGAGCTTCTCGCACTTCATTCAAACGCCGCGCGCACGACACTCAGGAATCACGCTCGCGCAAGGGCCTTTCTCACGATTGCAGAATTGGAAATCGCACGATCGCTTGAGACTTCCCCGCGATTCATGCAGGGCTCATGCTTCAGCAGCCCGCCTGCTCGACCTGGCCGCCTGGGCCTGCCTTCCGATCCGCCCGTTGGTACCGCCCGATCTGCCCATCTGGTTCCGCCACGCGCTTTCTGCTTAGCCCCCCTCCTGTTACGCTCTCTCGTGCTGCATCCTCCTCCTTCCCCCCTGTCCCTTCCTTCCATCCATCCTTTCCTCCCCTGCCTCAAGGCGTGCACGGCATACACGCTGCAGGTAAGAAAGATCTAGACTCCCAGGGGGGGTACGATCGAAGACGAAGAGGGCGGGTACCGAGGGTTTGGAGAATGCGTGTTGAATGGCAGGCGATCGTAGAAGCCCAAACATCATTAATATATGTGTTGTTGCTGTTGGTGTTGGTATTGTTGCTGCTGTTGTTACTAGTATTAGTAATAATGCTAGTGTTGTTGGTGGTGTTATTGTTGGTGCTGCTGCTGTTGCCGTTGTTGTGTTGCTGGTGTTGTTGCTGCTGCTGTTGGGTTCGCATTACTAAATCACCATCATTGTTGAATTCCCCCCCTCCGGGATTGAAGTGCGCCCTTCGGGGTTCGCACCCGGTTTTTTCCCCAACCTTTCTTGGTTGGGTATTCGTTTTGAATAGAGCACCGCAGTCGCGTCTCCCTCCTCCCGCCTCCCGCTTATCTAATATGATGTAATGTACTGTAATATCATATGGTATAATACAATACAATGTACTACACTATACTGTAATATAATGCTAGGTACTATAATAGAATGTACTACTATATAATAACATATGATATCATATCGTATATTGTAATATGCTATAATATACTATAATACAAGATACCACATTGTGGTATACTTTGATTAATTATAACATGAGATATCAGGATATATACTTATGTGATAGTATACAATACACTATAATCAAACATACTGTATTACCATATACTGTGTTATACACCATACAAGATAAGATGATACCACATACTATAACACAATCTGATATAATCTAATATAATATGATACAGTATATTACAATATAATTCAATATAACATGATATTATATAGCATGCTAAAATATGATAATATGTAAGAAAGATACCCGGCATTTCAATGTAGTACCATATGAAAAAAGACTGACGCCATATACCATAATATAATATACTATATAGATTGTATGATATAAAATAGCACTCTATGATAGAATATGATACTATATATTATACCCGAATATAATCTGATATATACGCTGCTTCTGGGTCTTACATGCGTCCAAAACGGCCCAGGACACCCCCAAAACCTGCCGAAGAGGGCCGCCGTGGCCTCCAACAGGAGCCCAGGCGGCTCCCACGAGATCCAAAAAAACCTAACATGAAAAGCTCGAACTGCCATTTGTAGCCCTCCACCGCAAGATGGCCCACGAGACAAGCCTACAATAGGCCCCTAACAGTGCCCCAGACCCCAGCAGGGCCTCAAAGAGGCCTCCAAGAGGCCCCCAAGAGGCATCCAATTTGCCCCGTGTCCACGACTCCGACCGGTGGCGGGAGGGGCCGGAGGGCACCAGACGGCGAATGTTGAGACTGGTGGACATTTCAACGGTCCGAAACTGGTTGACATTTCGAGATGTGGAGGACATAGACGTCGAAATCGCCCATCTGTGGAGGACATCCACTGCGGATGTTAAGACCAGTGGATGGAGCCTGGCCTGCTGGTTTGGCCCCTGATTGGACCTGTTTTGGTGGTGCGCCCCGCCCTCCGCATTTGCCTGGCTTGACCTGGCATGTGCGCGGTCTCGAAATCCTCACAATTTGCTGCGTTCGGCATGGCTTGGGTCTGCTTTTGCCAAAACGGTCCTCGCAATTTTGCCTAGTTTCGAGCTCGGTTTGGCCTGGACATTATGAAAGCGCTGCACTTATTTACGAGATCATGCATGACGTAATGATTAGTTTTCCTACATGGTGGTCGTCGACAGTTCAAACACCACTATGCGCTGCCGCAGCATGTTGTGATACACATGTTGCACCACTGAGCTGAATCCTGGCGCGCGGAGTGGCTGTGAATCTCCGAGACGCGTCATGCTCTGCCACAGTGCCAACTCGCTCAGCCTTCGCTCACATGTCGTCTGCTGCAAATGGGCATGGGCGAGAATGTTGGCGTTAGGAGAAGCCCCTCCCCAGCCTGCAGCGAGAAGCGGAAAGGGAGGCCCGCTCGCAAGAAGGAAAGAGGAGCGACGGACCGGAAGAGACGTTGGGGGAGAAGGCCAGGACTTGACAAGAACGGCCCGCTTGAGATTCAGGAGGAGGTTGCTGCCGCGACAGGCGAACGACGCAGTTCCAGGTTTTCAGGCCCTGCGAGAGGCGGACGTTTCGACGTCACAAAGTCCACAGTGCCAGACGCGAAGAGGCGAGGAGGACAACGACGATCTGACAGGACGGCGAGGAGGAGGAGGAGGAGGAGGAAGAGGAGGAGGGATATGAGGAGGAAGAGGAGGAGGAGGAGGAGGAGGAGGAGGAGGAGGGGAAGGAGGAGGAGGAGGGGAGGAGGAGGAGGAGGAGGAGAAGCGCCAGTACCATCATGTCTCTTCTGGCTCAGCCGACGGGCCGGGCCAGGCTCAGAAGTGAGCGTTGAGGCGGTCCAAGGCCACCTTGAAGCTCGCGCGGTGTGGTTGTGGGGGGACGAGCTTCACCTCCAAGTAGAAGTGATACAACAAGACGATGTCCCTCACGGTGCGCTGGCGGGAGTGCTCGTGCTGTGGGTCGTTGGGGTGCTCCGCAACTGCCCCGAGGCCAAGCCCATAAAAAAGATCGCTCTGTCGAAACCTCGGTGGCACGGCGATCCAGTGTAGAGCATGCGGGCAAAGCAGGTAATGGTCGATTTCGTCACGTCCCTCCCCGCAACCGAAGAGACCCGCATGACGTGTAGGCAGGTCGTGCATCCGACAGCTCGTGCGCCATCCCCCCGCCAGGGTTCTGAGAACGATCCATCTCCAGGCAGGAGGTTGCGTCGTGAGGTACTCCCGCAAGCTGTGACAACGGCACCGCAGGTCGTTCGTGATGCCGTCGTCCCCGAGCCATACTTTGAGCCTCCTCATCAGCGTAAGCTCGAGAGCATCAGGGTAGCATGCCGCCTGGAAGTGCTGGACGAATGCCCCGTGCGGGTGCGGGCGTGCGCTGGCCGACTCGGCCCACCGCGCGAGGCGTTGGGCTCTCTGGGCAGCCTCCTGGTGCCTGACGTGCTCGTTGGCGTTGATCCCAAGGGGCTCGTCGTTCGCAGCTGCTTGGAGCCGTTGCGCGATGGCGGGTTCTAGCTTCCAAGAGGGTGCGGGGCCGTCCAGCGGCGAATCGTGGAAGTCCCACTCGGCGAGCCGCTGCTGCTTCCAGCCGCTGTGGGGCTGCCGGCCAACGGGGGATGGCGAACGTCGCTGTGCGCCGCATGGCCCCGCTCGTAAGGGCCCGCATGGAACGCACCGCCGGCGTGGGGAGCCAACCGTCGAAAGCGAGGGTGTCGCAGAGCCTGAATGCGGACGGGGGGAGCCGGAGGACTTTGTGGAGCGCGTGGAACTCCTTGCGGGCGAGGGCATTCGGCAATATGAATGACTGCGCCAGGCAGGAGAGGGCGGGCAGGCAGGAAGTGCCATACAGCCGCACGTGGGAGTCGACGGGGGCGCCCGACTGGCCCGTGAGGGCTACTCGGCGCCACCGTTTGCCCGCAGACACCTGCCGTTGATCCTCTTCCGTAGCGCTGGGGCCCATGACCGTGCCGAAGCATTTGCCCTGATTCGTTACGTGGAGGCCTGCCCATTGCGGAACAAGTTACTCGATCGTGCGTCGACCTCTACGCTCAAGATCCGAGAGAGGCGCCCACAGCGGGACCATGCAGCTCTTGAATGGCTGGAGCTCCGCTGCGCAGTTGAAGACTGTGGCCAAGTGTGGGAGTTGCCGAACTTTCCGATTGACTGCCACGACGTCACCGGCGCAGGCAGCCGCGAGTCCACCTTGATGCTGTCCTCAAGGATGTGCGTCGGGGACCCCATGGCCGATGGACTTGGGGAAGGAGTCTGCCCTGGACTTGGCGGAGTCGAAACCGTGCTCGTGTTGGATCGCCCCCCAGGGACCCCGATTTCGGCCACGCGCGCTGGACCCCGCTGCACGGTAAAATGTGCGTCGTGTGTCGGTGGTGTCGCGGACGAGCGACTCGGGCGGGTCGGCATGGCAGGTGGGGCTGGCAGGACGTTGACAAGAGCTCTGAGGATCGGGTTCATGGCGACAGCCCACACGCTACCCGAGAGGGGGGCATCCTTGGGCAAGGAGGAGGAGGAGGAGGAGGAGGAGGAGGCGGACGACGACGACGACGACGACGACGACGACGACGACGACGACGACGACGACGACGACGTAGACGACGACGACGACGACGACGACGAGGACGACGATGGGCAGTTGCGCCGTGGGTGGCTGCCGAGGGGGCGACTTGCCCCACTCGTCGCACGCGAATATCCCAGTGCTCGTGTCCTCCTGGGCACCGTCGGACCGCAAGCCCCGCCGCCGCAGCCTCCTCCTCCTCCTCCTCCTCCTCCTTTTCAAACTCCTCCTCCTCCTCCTCATCACTCCTCCCCTCCTCCTCTCCTCATCATCATCATCATCATCATTCCATCATCATCATCATCTCTCATCATCATCGTCATCATCATCATCATCATCATCATCGTCCATCATCATCTCATCATCATCATCACCACCATCATCATCATCATCACATCATCAGCACAGCATCAGCATCAGCATCAGCATCAGCATCAGCATCTACATCAGCATCATCCGATCCTCATCATCATCCTCATCCTCATCCTCATCCTCATCCTCATCCGCATCCTCATCATCATCATCATCATCATCATCTCAGCATCATCATCATGATCATCCTCTTTCTCCTCCTCCTCCTCCTCCTCTTCCCCCTCCTCTCCTCCTCCTCCTCCTCCTCCTCCTCCTGCTCCTCCTACTCCTCCTCCCTTGGCTCCTCCTCCTCCTTCTCCTCCTCACGTCTTTCCCACCGTTTCTTCCTGTCGTTGCCTTGTCCTCTCGTTTCCTCTCTCCGCCTCCTACTATGTCCTCACTTCGCCTCCTCTCCGCCTCCTCCTCCCTATCCTCCTCCTCCTCTCCTCCTCATCCTCCTCGTCCTCCTCCTCCTCCTCCTCCTCCTCCTCCTCTCCT
Organism: Prorocentrum cordatum; assembly: GCA_963575745.1. NCBI lineage: Eukaryota > Dinophyceae > Prorocentrales > Prorocentraceae > Prorocentrum > Prorocentrum cordatum. The sequence continues at coordinate 231,904 of CAUYUJ010016518.1, read as the reverse complement.
CCTCCTCCTCCTCCTCCTCCTCCCCCTCTTTCTCACATCCTCCTCCTCTTTCTCCTCCTCATCCTCCTCCTCCTCATCCTCCTCCTGCTCCTGCTCCTCCTCCTCCGCCTCCTCCGCCTCCTCCTCCTCCTCCTCCACGTCTTCCCGCCGTCTCTTCCTGCCGTTGTCTCGTGATCTCTTTCACTCCCTCGCCTCCACCTCCTCCTCCTCCTCCTCCTCCTCCTCCTCCTCCTCCTCCTTCTCCTCCTTCTCCTCCTCCTCCTCCTCCTCCGCCTCCTCCTCCCTCCTCCTCCTCCTCCTCCTCCTCCTCCTCCTCCCTCCTCCTCCTCCTCCTCTTTCTCCTCGTTCCTCTTCTCCTCGTTCTCCTCCTCCTGTTTCCTCCTCATCTCCTCCTCCTCCTCCTCCTCCTCCTCCTCCCTCCTCTCCTCCTCGTCCTCCTCCTCTCCTCCCTCCTCCTCCTCTCTCCTCCTCCTCCTCCTCCTCCTCCTCCTCATCATCATCATCATCATCATCATCATCATCATCATCATCATCATTAGCATCATCAACATCACCACCACCACCATCACCATCATCCTCCTCCTCCTCCTCCTCCTCATCATCATCATCAGCAGCATCATCGTCATCAGCATCACCATCATCACCATCATCACCATCATCACTATCATCATCATCATCATCATCATCATCATCATCATCATCATGATCATCATCATCATCATCAGCATCATCATCATCATCATCGTCATTATCATCGTCATCATCATCATCATCAGCATCATCATCATCGTCATCATCATAATCGTCATCATCATCAGCATCATCATCTGCAGCAGCATGGGCAGATTAATCATCATCATCATCAGCAGCAGCAGCATCATCATTATCATCAGCATCAACATGAGCAGCAGCATCATCATCAGCATCATCATCGTCAACAACCGCATCATCACCATCATCAGCAGTATCATCACCCTCAGCATCATCATCAGCATCAGCATCAGCAGCATCATCATCAGCAGCATCAGCATCATCATCAGCATCATCATCATCAGCATCAGCATCATCAGCATCATCGTCGCATTCATCATCCGCATCATCAGCATCAGCGTCAGCATCATCATCATCATCGGCAGCAGCATCAGCACCATCATCCTCAGCATCATCATCAGCATCACCATCACCATCACCATCACCATCATCATCATCATCATCATCATCATCATCATCATCATCGGCATCATCATCAGCATCATCATCATCACCCCTCCTCCATCCGCCTCCTCCTCCTCCTGCTCTTCCTCCTATGTCTGCTGCGGCTGCTGCGACTTTTCCTCTTTCTCCTCCTCATCCTCCTCCTCCTCCTCCTCATCCTCCTCCTCCTCCTCCTCCTCCCCTCCCCCTTGGATGTCTACATCGACGACCAGGGCCTTTTGGCCACTGGCAAATCTAATTTCGTCGTTTCGTCCGTGGTTGCGGGGGCCAAGGCTCTCGACCTTGTGGTGCAGCAGGAGTTCGAGTGCTCTTTCGCCCTTGACAAGACTGCCATCGCTGCGAGTTCCCAAAACTGCGGGGTCCCAGGTTCTGGACCAGCCTAGCAATCTTTGTAATAACTGCCCTCCTGCCACGGTCAGACTCAGGGTCGATTACACGGCGGGGAGGGCCATCCGAGTGGCTGGCAGGTCGGCTAAGATGAAGGCTAGGCTGGCCAAGTCTGTCCGCGCTGCGCGTCGCTTGGGCAAGCAGGCTAAGGTGTTATCCAGGACGGCTATCCTGAGAGTCTTCTATGCGGGCCCCCTAGTTGGTGTTTTTTACGGAACTGAGGTTACTGGCATTAGCGATCACGACCTTAGCCTCCTTCGCCGCCGGTTTTCTCTTTCTTTTGTCCGGCCGCGGAGCCAACTGAGGTCGTTGACGGCCAACGCCATCCTGAACAATTATCCGACCTGGCGCTAGGCCACGGCACCCATCCTAAGGTGGAGTTAATATGGATCTGTCAGACGTCGGCCTACCCTTGGGCGCTCAGCCTCCGCTCTCTTAAAGCTGTCTGGGTTTCTGCTTTCGCTCAGGACAGCCTCTCCTGGCGCCAAGTTGCTGGGCCTGTGTCGGCCCCCCGCATGTCCTTGGTCCGCATTGGATGGCGGATGCGTGACTTTATGTCTTTCATTAGCGACTTTGGTAGGACCATCCCCCTTGGGCTGTTTTCCCCTGCTCTTGTTGCGCCCATGGTCCGAGAAGCGTATTTGCGCATGCTGGATCGTGACTCTGGTGCGAAGAGGGGGGTCACTCCCAGGATGTGCTAAGACATTGTTCGCCAGGCCATTTCCCCTCGGTCCAAAAGTTCACGGCCCTGCAAAAGACCAGGATTAAGGCCTTTGCCACGGAAGCCTTCTTTGCGGCTGCCAGGGCTATTGATCTCGGATATTGCGTCTCCCGATTGCGCGCACCGCGGTGCGAGAGACACCATCTTTCACAGGCGATGGGAATGCCGACACCCTGAAGTCGTAGAGGCCAGATCAGAAGCTGTTAGCGCTGACATCATGGATGCTGCTCTGGCTGCTAAGGCGTCGGGCGACCACGATGCCTCCTTTGTTTTTATATATGGAGCCTTTCGGCACCCCGCCGACACCTACCCGGGGCCTCATCCCTGAGGACGACGCTGATCCTTCCCCTAAGTGGCATGTCAGGCCTGGCTTCGCCCCTGATGAAGGGCCCGATGGAAGCAAAGCTAGAAGCAGTGAGAGACCATACAGTAACCACTGGTTTATACAGCGATTACCGTCTCAACACCACTGAGAAAAACACGAAACTAAGAGAACTAAAATAGCGAGTGCGCTTCAAAGCAATGCGAGACCATGCAGTAGCCACATATAGCGATTACCGTCTCAGCACCACTGAAAGACAACGCACGTGAAACACAACGTCGACACGAACAGATTGTGGGGCTTGCTGTTCGTGGACTGCTCTTGTGCCCGCCGCCCCGTTCGCGAGCTCCCCAGGGCTTGCTCGCTCGGTCTGCACGGGCGGACTCCGAGGGTGTCCTGGCGGCGGAGCTCCGGGCCCGTCCGGGCCCCCTCTGTCCCCAGACCCCTCGGGAACGCCGAGCTTGGTGCCTACACGTGGGCTCACGTCTTGGCGTTCGACCCCCGACGATTGCCACGTCTATCCAGAATGCTCCAACGTGGTGACATTGGCTGGTGGATCGAAGCCCGAGCAACTCTCGCATGAGAGGATGAATTCGGGCGCGTTCCTGCAGTGCCACGGGCAGTTTTCAGATGTCCCGGGGTGTACTACAGTTGCCGCACATAAAGACATCGAAGGTGCTTCGATCGGTGCTGTCGAGAGATGGCGACGAATTGGCTACAAAGTTTCGGATGTTAGTGCTAGACATGCTTTAATGCTTCACCCTGCTGACGCGGGGCTGCTTCAAACCGCGGAAGTGCAGGTTAGGTTCGCTCAGGCCACTCTCATGGTTGCTTGTGCTGTGCTACACCTGTGGCCAAATATAGATTTAAGTAATGTTGAGCGTGTCCCCCAGCCCCCTCAGCCGAACAGTGCGGCTTGCCATCGCTGGGAAGCTTGGGCTGGTGTGTGGAGGTGCGCCTTCTGTCTCAGGGGATCCAGGTCTTTCAGCATCCCCGTGGGAGGTCGCTGCCCCCGCGACAGTTAGCGACACGCTGATCATCAGGACCGTCTTGGCCATAGAACGATTGCCTTCGATATTTCGGACCATTCTGTGCTGTTCATCTGCATTAGGTGAAAGTGCTACTCGACTGGGGTTCAGGTCAGAGGTTTGGCCGAGCAATGCCGCCCCCCTTCTCGTGCTGGTCGTCTTGGGTGGGCCAATTCATGTCGAGGCAAGCACCCACACTACTATAGGCGTAAGAATGGGGTTTCTGTTGACATTGGCTCGTTTGTGGTGTGCTTTCACCGCCCGTCTTTTGACGAGGAGAACCTTGGCCTGGAGGCCGTGCGGTCTCAGCCTATCAGCTCGGCCCCAGCTGCTGCTGCTGCCTCTGCTTACTCTGTGGTGGAGCGGGGGGTGGAGCGGGGAGAGCTTGGGACGGGCGTGGCTGGTCATAGCTCCCTCGTGCCTCAGCATTCGGAGGCTGAGCCTTGGGAATACGACGTCGCAGCCGAAGGGGAGGCGTCGAGCTTCCTGGGCGGCTCCCATCCTGGATCCGACCCTGCTGCGCAGGTGGGGCCTGGACGGGCGGCCTGTGCTGTCGCCGCTCGTGGCGCCGCGTCTGGCAGTTTTGCCAGTCGTGCTTCTCTCTCTCTCTGGAGGAAGTGGCAGTTGTGAGGCCCGTGGGCCCTCCGAGTGCCGCGGTCCCCCAATCGAGAGTCGCCGCCGGCCCTGCCGTCGGCAGTGCCGCGGACCCTCAGTTGGGGGATGTCGACGGCACGAGGAGCGGGAATCGTGCCGCTGCTCCGTGCAGCGTGGGCGGGATCCTCTGTCACGGGGGGTGGTAGGGGAGGAGCTCGGTGAGCACCCTAAGGCCGCCGCCCCAGGTCCCACCCTCCCTTTTCGGGCGGGGACAGGCGTTTCCTGGCCCCGTCCTGCGGAGGATGCGGAAGAGACTGCCGTTGCGGTCTCTGGAGTCTCCTCCGCCGCTTCGCCGCACGCATCGGCCGCCCTTCGAGAGGGTGTGACCGTTGCGGGCGACATCCCGAGCCCTCGCGAAGGCGAGAATTCGGGGTCGGACTAATGTTGAGGAGCGTACCGCTCGGTCGATAAGCAGCTTCCCCGTTGGGAGAGGTTGCCCGTTGGTCGTGCGGCTCTCCTCCTATTTCCCCAATTCGAGCCCGCATCTCCCTCCGCTGCTGGCTCGCCTCCTTGGTCTTCCAAGGATTTGGAGGCGCTGACGCGGATGTCAACAAATCAGCATCATCATCAGCATCCGTATCATTATCAGCAACATCAACATCATCATGATCGTCAGCATCATCATCATCATCATCATCATCATCATCATCATCAGCATCATCATCATCATCATCATCAGCAGCAGCATCATCATCATCATCATCATCATCATCATCATCATCATCATCATCATCATCATCAGCATCATCATCATCATCATCATCATCATCATCATCATCATCATCATCATCATCATCATCATCATCATCATCAGCAGCAGCATCATCATCGGTATCATCATCATCATCAGCATCAACATCAGCATCATCATCATCAGCATCATCATCATCATCATCATCATCATCTTCATCATCGTCGGTATCATCATCAGCAGCATCATCAGCATCATCTTCATCATCGTCGGTATCATCATCAGCAGCATCATCAGCATCAGCATCACCATCAGCAGCAGCATCATCAGCATCGACATCACCAGCAGCACCAGCAGCAGCAACAGCATCAACATCATCACCACCACCACCATCATCATCACAAACCTCATCAGCATCACCATCATCAGCAGCAGCATGATCATCATCATCATCATCATCATCATCATCATCATCATCATCAGCATCATCATCATCATCATCATCATCATCATCATCATCATCATCATCATCATCATCATCATTCGCAGCAGCAACATCATCATCAGAATCAGCATAGTCATCATCAGCAACAGCAACATCATCATCGGCAGCACCAGCATCATCACCACCAGCAACACCATCAGCATCATCAGCAGCAGCGTCACCATCATCAGCATCAGCATCATAAGCATCAGCATTATCAGCATCATCATCATCAGCAGCAGCATCAGCGTCATCATCAGCATCATCATCATCATCATCATCATCCCCCTCCTTGCTCCTCCTCCCCCTACTCCTTGCTCCTCCTCTGTCCTCCTCGACTTCCTCCTCTTCCTCCTCCTCCTCCTCCTCCTCCGCCGCTTCCTCCTCATCCTCCTCCTCCTCCTCCTTCTCCTCCTATTCTTCCTCCCTTCCTCTTCCCTCCTCCTGCTACCTCCATTCGTCCTTCCCTCCGCCCTTCCCCGTCCCTGCCTTCCTCTCGTCCTGCTTCCTCCGTGCTTCCCGTGGGTCCCATCCCCCTCTGCCCGGGGCACAGTGCGACGGCGTCCTGGACCTCCACGAGCTTCTCCTCGGCGGCGCTGGCCTCCCCGGCGGCCCCTGTTCCAAGAGGCTGGGGGGTGCAGACGGGGCAAGAAGGAAGGAGTCCTCCTCACAACCTCCTCCTTCCTCCTCCTCCTCCTCCTCTTCCTCTTCCTCCTTCTCCTTTTCCTCCTCCTCAACCTCCTCCTCCTCCTCCTCCTCCTCTTCCTCCTCCTCATTTTCCTCCTCCTCCTCCTCATCGCCTTCCTCCTCCCCCCCTCCTCCTCCCGTCCCCTTCCCCCTTCGTCTCATTGTGTTCGTCATCTTTTTCCTCTTCCGATTATTATTATTAGTCTTCTGGTTATTATTAGTATGATTGTTATTCTTCTTCGTCAAATTGTTCTTCTGATTAATATCATTATTCGTTTATTAATTGTACTGTATTATTGTTGTTGCTAGTATTGTTGTTATTTAAAGTGATTGTTCTTCTTAGTATTTTTCAAATGTTCTCATTCCTACTACTTGTAGTATTGATAATATGCGTGTGAATGGTATTATTGCCCGTACTAATAGTACTATTATCAATAATAGTACCACCATTGGTATTATCATTATTATTAGTAATAACATTGGTATGGTTATCATTATGAGTAATAAGATTATTGATATTGTGTGTAGTATGTTTAATATGTTCCAGCCTTTCATGTGAGTCGTGTTCTTATTTTTCATCGTAATAATACTAGTTTGAGTCATAATAATCTCATTCTTCGAAGTGTTCAGTATGAGTGGTGTTCTCCTTAGTAAAAATAATAGTTGGTAGTGTGTGTGTGATAATAATATTATTATCATTTGTATGCTTAGTATGATTATTCCTAGTATAAGTAGTAGCGCTAGCATTGTTACTCAGATGCTTCTTTATACTAATCTTCGTATTATCAATATCATTAATATCGTTCTTCATAATTGCATACGTGTTCTCTCTGTACATTAGTATTAGAAATGTTCTTGGTTATCTTGATATTATTACGATTAGCCGCATTACTCTTATTAGCATTCGTCGTGTTACTAATATTACTGATCATAGTAATATTCGTAGTATTGTAACTACTATCGAATATGCTCCTCCCTCTCCTCTTCCCCCTCCTCCTCCTCCTCCTCCTCCTCCTCCTCCTCCTCCCCCTCCTCCTCCTCCTCCTCCTCCTCCTTCTCATCCTCCTCCTCCTCCTCCTCATCCTCCTCCTTTTCCTCCTCCTCCTCCTCCTCCTCGTCGTCCTCCTCCTCCCTCTTCACTCGTCTCTCCTTTATGCTCTCTCCTCTATCTATTCTCGCCTCTTTCCTCCTCCTCCTCCGTTTCCTCCTCCGTTTCCTCCTCCGTTTCCTCCTCCGTTTCCTCCTCCGTTTCCTCCTCCGTTTCCTCCTCCGTTGCCTCCTCCGTTTCCTCCTCCGTTTCCTCCTCCGTTTCCTCCTCCGTTTCCTCCTCCGTTTCCTCCTCCTCCTCCTCCTCCTCCTCCTCCTCCTCCGCCTCCGCCCCATCCTTCTCCTCGCCTTGCCGCAGCGCCATCGGGCGATCCCGTCCATGGCGCCGCCGCGCGGCGCGCAACAGCGCCGCCAAGAGCCACGGTGGTGCCGCTCGCACGCCAGCGGCGGCGGCATTTGCCAGGGAGGGTGGAACGGGGGGGAGGGAGGGAAGGGCCAACCATACCCTGAATCGGGAGAGAAAATACCCCAGTGCGACCCTACCTAGAAGCTAGAAGTTGGAGCTCCTAGGAAAGCAGCATTAGTTGTGATGCTGTGCTATGCTATGATATGCCATGCTCTGCTGCGCTATGTTCTGCCATGGTATGCTATGTTATGCTGCGCTATGTTATGTTATGATATGAGATGATGTGATATGATGTGCTATGCTATGCTATGATATGTCATGCTGCGATGTGTTAAGCTAAGCTGTGCTATGATATGATATGATGTGATAAGCTGCGCTATGTTCTGATATGGCATGGTATGATATGATATGATACGATATGGTATGATATGCTATGGTATGCTGCGCTGTGTTATATTATGAGATGATATGATATGGTTGAATACGCTATGCTATGATATGATATGGTAATGCAGCGACACGCTATGCTAAGCTAAGCTCAGCTATGATATGCTCTGCTATGATATGGTATGCTATGCTGCGCTGTGCTCTGCTGTGCTGTGCTGTGCTGCGCTATGCTATGTTATGTTATGATATGCTATGATATGCTGCGCTATGCTATGCTATGATGGGCTATGATATGATATGCTGTGCTGCGCGTTGCTATGCTACGATATACTTTGTGATGCTGTGTTCTGCCATGCTAAAGCTCAGCGAAGCTAAGATGAAGGTAAGCTAAGCTAAGATAAACCTGAGCTAAGATGAAGCTAAGCTAAGCTATGATGAAACAAGCTAAGCTAAGATGAGATAAACAGCGCTAAGCTAAGGGGACGTAGCTGGGGGAACCGCGGAGCGGATACTGGGGGAACCGCCCGGGGCGATTTCCACGGCCCGGCCCCTTTAATGCGCCGCCAGAATTTGACCATATCCACTGCTGCTGGGTCGTGTTGCGAGGACTCGGGGAGCGGCGGATATGGATATCTGCCCGCTCACGCGGGCGGGCAGATATCCATATCCACTGCTCCTCGAGATTCCAGGGCACGACTCCGAAGCGGTGGATGTGGACATATTCTGGCGGTGGATTTAAGAAAGAGAGTAAGAACCCTCTAGGCAGAGCCTAGGTAGGGAAACAAAATGGGAAAAAGGCCGCGCCGTCGCGCGGGCGCACGGGCGGCGGGCACGTCGAAGGGGCCGGGCGCGAGGCGCGAATCGCACCGCAACGGGTGCAGCGGGTACTCCGACGGAAGGACCCCGCATGAGAGCTTCCCAAAAGGGATCTGGAGGTAATCCTCGTCGTCATCTCGTCGTGAATGCCGAGGCCCTCGTCCTGCTTTCTCATCGCGCGTCCCATTGTTCGCCTCAGCGGCAGCCCGCCTCTCGCCCCCTGTTCTGCCTCCTCGCGTTCCTGGCCCCGCTCCCCCACCCACCTCCTCCCCCGCGCCTCTGTCAAGGGCGCGCAAGTCGATTCTCCTCAGCGCTGTCGCCGCCTCTGCCAGCACGCGCGCCTCTTCCGATGGCCAGATCGCGAAGCCGTTGACACAAACCCGCGGGCTAGACCGTTGGGGCAACCCCGGGAGCCGCTGGGGCGCGAGAGCAGGCCGTTGGGACAACCCCGCACATCTCGAGCTAGTCGCGGCCGCGCCCAGGCGGGAAGCGGCGCGAATCCGAGTTCTGCCGCGAGCTGCTCCGCTTTAACCCTGGAAACAACCGCTCTCTCGTCGAACTCCCTGGGCGCCTTCCGCAGGGGCGCCCCTGGAGCCAGCGTCGTGTTGGACATTACGCCAGATTCGCGCACCCGCGGCCAGATTCCCTTTTTACGTTGCGCTTGGATCGCGCTCCGCAAGCTTGAGCCCCCTGTCTAGACTGCGCCAGATTCGCGCTCCCGGCGCCAGAACCCCTTCTAGGCACACCAGGCCCGTGCTCCCGAGGCCAGAACCCGTTGCAGCGTACGCCGGGGCCGCGCCTGCCGAGGCCAGGACCTTTTCTTTCTTTTTTTTTGCAAAATACGCCAGGCTCGCCTTCCCGATTTCCAGAGTCCCTTGCGCGTTGCATCACACTGGCGGCCCCGAGGCTGGCATGCCTCGCACAAGTCTAGCAGGCTCGCGCCGGCGAGGCCAGGACCCCTCTTGCAAAGGCCAGGCGCGGGCTCCCGAGGCTACGATCTCCAGCACCTCGCGCCAGGCTCGCGCGCCCGAGGCCACGATCCCTCGCAAATTGCCCCAGGGCCGCGCACTGAGACGGCAACGAAGCGGGCAACAGGAACTCCAACCGCGCCTTCAAAACAGCGCCGAGGCAAGCCAGCACAGTTCTGGTATCCCCCCCATTCTGACAGCGAGGTGGCCTGCGGCAGATGGCGAAGCCCTTACGGATGCATGTTGCACGGCCCTATTAAGAGGGAGCACGGAGTGAGGGTGTATTGCATCATCGGAGATACGTCTTGGGCTTACACTGGTCCCCCTCCTCATCCTCCCTCCACCCTCTCTTCCCTCGTCCCCTCTCTCTCCGTCCCGAGCCTACCCATCCCCCGTCCCCACCCCCCGCTCCTCCTCCTTCCCCCTTTCCCTGTTCTTTGTGGGGTATGCCATGGCAGATGCAACCCTGCACCCGACACATGCCGTTATTCCTCCTCCTCCTGCTCCCTCTCCTCCTCCACTTCCTCCTCCTCATTCTCCGCCTCCTCCTCCTCCTCCTCATCGCCCTCCTCCTCCTCCTCCTCCTCCTCCACCTCTTCTTCATCCTCCTCCTCCTCCTCTTCCTCCTTCTCCCCCTCCTCTTCCTCCTCCTCCTCCTCCTCCTTTCCTCCTCCCCGTCCCCTTCCCCCTCTTCCTTCCGTAGCCATTTTGGCTCAAGTCCGTAGCGTTTCGCTCAGGACTTGACATTCTGGCAAGAGGGAACTCGCGGCCCTCACCGTTTCCCGTGTCTCTCCAGCGCCTGCCCAGGCTTGAGACACCGCGTACGTACTACTTACAGGCACACTCGGGACCGAACGTCCCCAACTCGTTTCTTTTGCGCTCACATTTGTGTGATGGCCAATGGACCGTCTGCTCCAAGCACGCGCAGGGCGTGGGCCGCTGGCCCGTGGTATTGCCGCTGGTGCATGCACCCGCGTTCGGGCGAGCGCTGGTGGAATGGTGGTGACAAGCAAGCATGCACGCAGTGTCACACTGCGAAGGGGCCTGCGTTCGGCGGCAACAAGCTGCCCAAGGCCCCCAGCATCAGCCTGTCGCAGACCAAGGGAGCAGGCAAAGGCCAGCTGGCGGTCACCCAGCAGGCGCTGCGAGACAAGGACGCAGAGATCTCGCGCCTCAAGCAGGCCCTGCAGGACAACAAGCACAAGGAGGCGACAGGCGGCCCAGCCCTGTTGCCAGAGTCCGAGGCGGCCAACGACCCCGAGCACAAGCGCCTCAATGAGATCGCCGCCTCTCTTCGTCAGCTCGGCACGCCGACAGAGGCCATCCTCATCAAAGCCAAGAACGATCTCATCGCTGAGAGGGATGCGCTCAAGTCTAAGTTGGTCTCCAGCAAGCCGTATGCGGCCCAGGTGCAGCACTGGACGACTCGCATCGAAGCCATTCAGCTCCAAGAGGTCAAGCAGCAGAAGGCTATTGCTAGCCTCCAGGAGCAGCAAGCTGACATTGCTGAACAGCTTGCCCAAGCAGAGAAGTTGGCCAGTGAGTTGGCCACTGAGAGGATGGATCTGGAAGCGCAGCGGCATGCCGTTGCCACGAAAGGACCCGTCCCCGTTTCTGGCCAGTTCAATCTTACCACGATGGTCCCTGCCCTCGACTTGTCAGTCCAGCAGTTGGGTGAGCTCCTTTCGGGAGTTGGAGCCGACGAGACCCTCAAAGGTGTCGTTGCGAAGTCCTTCGCTGCCCTGCGTGAGCTTAAGACGAAGGCCGAGGCCAAGCCGCCCGCTGCGCCACCGACAGCACCACCTAGGGCCGACATGCCGTCGGCCGAGGAGGAGCGCGCGGCGGACCAGACAGCAGTTCCCATGGACACGGACGACATCGAGGAGCTCAAAGAATATTACCGTGACATCACAGGCAGCGAACCGCCCGAAGAGGAGGATCAGATCAGGGCAGCTGCGAAGAGGTGGATTGCGGCTGCTGAGAAATATGCCAAGAAGCGCCGTGTGGGCCAGGAAGGTGCGGCACCTGATGCAAGTTCAGGCTCTGCGTGATTCATTCATCCTGGCCACTGTGGTGATTGCGGTGGCTGTGCCGGCGAGTCCCTCCCAGGACGTCGGGTGGCTTAGCCTTAAAGTTCTGGGGCTTGCCCTTGCGCCTGGCGTCGGAGGCGCGGACCCGACTTGCTGCCCCAAGCAGATGATGCAGTGGATGGAGTTGCGTGCTTTCTCAGTGCTGGTCATCATGCTGGCGCTGTCTTTGCATCTAATGGGGAGTTATACTTCATCCTTGCAGCTTGATGTCAGGCTGTTCGGTTGCGTTGGCGTGATCAGCTACCACCTTCTCTTCGGCGGAGTTGTGTGCATCAACTTCGGTGGCGTCTGCGCTGGCACTGTGCTGGCCTACCACTTCAGCCGCTACCAATGGGATCTAATATCAGATACAGGCCACATGCCGCCCCTTCTCCCCCCGAGAGATCGTACGTCGTGGGCTGCCTCTGAGGAGGCTCGGGGTCCCTTGGCCCGCTTGGGACATCTCTCGTCACGACCGACGAAGGGGAAAGGAGTGTATTGTGCTCGCGTGGGTGATGTGATGGCACGGTGCCGACCACGACGTGCTGTATTGTTGCTTGCGCTGGTGTCGTGCTTTCACACCGTGGAGTCCGTCAGGAGCACCGCAGTAGCCACCTCTGCCCCTTTCGAGGGCCGAGCTGCTGAGGCCCAATCTGGCGCCGACACGACAAGCATTCAGCATGTCGTCACTGCCAATGTCAGCTCACATGGGCCTCTGATAAACATGATTAAGTCGCCGTGGGCAGCCAGGAGCATTTTTCTCATACAAGAACACCATGCTGACGCCGCTCGGCTCGCCGACGTTCAACAACAGGCTGTTCGAGCGGGCTTTACTGGTTTGTGGGCAGCTGCGCCACCGACTGAGCGAGGTGGTACGTTTGGCGGCATGGCGATCCTGGCGCCCGCCCGCGTGACCATCACCCAGGCGCCTCAGAGCCCCGTCGAGATCGTCCCAGGGAGAACGTTGGCGGCTCAAGTTTTCTGGGGACCCAAAGGCGGCATTACCATGATCAGCATCTACCTACGCGACAGTGAGGGACTCAGCGACGCCAACATCGACATCCTGACCAAGGCTGCTGAATACATTACCTTGCTCGAAGCTCAGGGCCGAGCCTGGTTGATAGCAGGAGATTGGAATATGGACATCTTCCTTCTTCGACCTTTTTTCAACAGCCTCAGTGGCATCGTCGTGCATCCGTCGTGCCCGACTTGTTTGTAGAGCAAGCCTGGGCCCATGTATGACTACATCTGCATGTCAGCAGGGCTGGCCACCAGGATGGGCACTTGTGAGGTTCGGGAGGACACGGATCTCTTTCCGCATTTGCCAGTCTCAGTCACGATGTTGCAATCTGAACAAGTGATGTGGACGAGAGTACCTGTCCAGCCTTTAGCAGTTGACCCTGTGCCTCTTCCAGGGTGCTCCAGATTCCCGCCTCATCGGGAGTGGCAAGTTGCGCAGGAGCTGATTGACGACGCCCAGAACCCACGGCAGCTGGCTGCCGCATGGGATGCTGTTATCTTTCGCTTGGAAGATGAAGTTCTCGATCGATATGATATCATTGACCCTCAGCGACGCTGCAGGTACCAAGGTCGGGCTGGCCCACCAACTTGGGAGTGGAAGCAGCTGAGAGCTCCCGATGCGAGACCACCGCAGAGGTTGGCAGCGTACAAGACTCTTGGACGCTGGGCTCGCCACATGCGAGCCATGAAGATGCGCATGGCAAAGAGCGTAGTTATTCTCCAAGAGAATCGTGATTGCTGCAAGCCTGGTGTCTTCCCACGCCATATGCTGCCAGTTGCGGGCAACCAGCTCCAGCGGGCCTCGGATTGGACTCGTGCGCTCAGCACCTTCGGTTCCTTTCAAGTTGACCTCATTCGCGAGGGGGATGAGCAGATATTGCAAGAAGAGGTTCGGTTGTTCGCTAAGCTGGCTTGGGACCTCCAGGGTTTCTTCCACAGAGTATCGCGTAACAAGTGGGTGCCGCCGCTTCTGGACGTCGAGGATCGCAAATTTATCCAGAACATGCATGTCACCTTTTGTGCGCCTACCTTGGAGGCCGACGTTCAAAAAGTGCTGGACAAAGTAGATCGAGTTATACATGCGGCGGGCTATTTCAAGACTCAAGAGTGGCATACTTGGGCAGCGGCCGCCTTTCAGGGAGGAGCGCGTCAGGCACACCGGTTTGCTAAAGCACGGCAGCTGCAGGAGGTCCTTGAACACTCTGAGAGACCCCACCCTTACCAACGTGCTGATGACTGTCTTGACTCGTGGGCTACGATATGGTCCACTCATCATCAGAAGCCGCTCGAGTTGCCCAAGGATTTCTACACTTGGGCCAAGTTGCCAGATATTCAGCTACAAGACTTGAGATATGTTTTGAGGCGATTCCCAGCGAGAACGGCCCTTGGGCAGTGCAATATCCACCCACGCAGCCTCGACGTGGTGTCGGACGAGGGCCTCACTACTTTGATCTCACTCTTGCACAAGTGCGAGCAGCTCTGTGCCTGGCCTGAGGATCGGATCCAAACACGAATGGTGCGCTTGCCTAAGGAGACGGGAGGGCATCGCTTAATCGCCCTCATCCAGACGATAGTGCGAATTTGGGGACGCCTGCGACGACCTATTTCTAAATCTTGGGAGTTGGCTAATGCAAATGACGCTTTCTGGGGATCACGTGCTGGTGCTACATCGGTTGATGCTGCTTTCTCGCACAACGTTGTGTCAGAGCTGGCGCAGCTGCGGCATGACGTCTCCATAACAGTGCTGATTGACATGTACAAGTGTTTTGAGATGATTATCTTACCTTGCTTGGTGCAGCGTGCTAAGGAGCTCAATTTCCCACTTCGGCTTTTATGGATGGTTCTGACCAACTACCAGAGTCCGCGGGTTGTCAAAGGGTGGGGCTCCCTCTCCCTGCCGTACTCTTCGAATCAGGGCATACTTGCAGGCTGTACGCATGCCACAACCATGATACACCTTATGCTCCATCAGACCCTCCTCGAGTTCAAGAGGCTGTATGGCAGCGTCATCCCTCGGTCATTGATGGACGACGCCAGTTTTCAGTGGGTTGGTCGAACTGCTAAAGATGCTGGAATACTGTTCACGGCGGTCAGGTGGTTCACCGAACAGGTTTTTGAGTATGGCTTGATAATCCAGGCCACCAAGTCGGGCTGCGTGGCCACAGGACATGCAGCGAGGAGGACGGTCAAAAAGCTGGCTCGCGGTCACCGTATCAAAGTATACAAGCACATGCGCAACCTTGGGCATGAGCTGTCGGGCGGACGTGTACGGCGTATTCAGGAGCGCAAGAGACTGGCGGCCCTGATGGCCAAACGTTCCAAACTCCAAGCCCTGGTCCGAGGTGCTAAAGACAAAGCACGGACGCTCTGGAGGACAGGACTATTACCGTCGGCTGCGCACGGTGCAGGCGTCAGTGGGATAGCGGAGACTACCATGAATCGATTGAGATCTGTGGCAGCGGCACTGGTGGGGGCCCGTGATCATGCCTCCATCACAGCATGGCTGTGTACGCAGACAGATAACCAGTACGATCCAGTTTTTGATGGTACCACCAGTCTGGTGGTGCGTTACGCCGGTGTTGTTTGGGACAAGGTTTTCTCGCTAGCTGAGCTGCAGCATGCGTACATGGCCATCGAGAGGAGGTTCAATGGTGCTCCTTCTTGGGGCAAATGTTTGGGCCCGATCTCTGCAACTTACCTAACATTGGAACGCATCAAGTGGCATATGTCTGCAGCACATATTTTTCTCGACGACAAGGGCAGGACGGTAGACCTGCTCACAACCCCGCCCATGGAGCTCAGGCAGTTGCTCATTGAGGGGGTCGGCCGCTGGCAGATGGCGAGGGTACTCAGTCACATCCCAGAGGCGTTCGGCAACGAGCAGGTCTGGCGCAGGGCGTTGCGGATAGGCATCCTGAGCATACGAGATCCCGTTCGACGTGGATGTGCTCGTATGCTGCTGGGTGCAGGCTGCTGGGCGCCTGCGAGGAAGCACGCTGCCAGGATGAGGGCTGAGCCAAAGTGTGATTTTTGCTCTGCTGAGAACGCCACCCTAGGTCATCAATTATATGATTGTCCTGTTGTAACTTTCCCCCCCGACGATCTTGATATAGAGGCTCTCCCAGATGACGTCATTGAGCACAGGGAAGCACTCAGGGAGGAGGGGTATAAGCATTTAGTGGCCGATTGGGACACGTTGGAGCTTGCGTATGGGCTCCCGTTCTACCCGCTCAGTTTTCCTCCCTCCCCTGAGTGCCCAGTGCTTCATTGGGGTGCGACTCACCAAGAGTGGGGGCAGCGCGTCTACACTGACGGCTCAGGGCTGGCTAGCTCCAGCCCTGAACTTAGACGGTGTGGATGGTCTGTCGTGGAGATGGGGCCCTGTGGTTACCCCTTGCGGGCCCTGTTTGGGCCTTTGCCTGGGCGCCAGACTGTGCCCAGGGCTGAGCGGTTTGCTGGTTTGTGGGCGATCAAGGTTGCACCCCCTGGCGTCGAGGTGTGTAGTGACCACCTCTCTTTTGTTAGGGAAGGAGCCTCTTGGGATCCGTCGGCTGCGGGGGCGCGATCGTTGCACGCTGATATTTGGCGCGAGATAATTGCGGCGACCGAGGGCCTAGAGAGGCCCACCTTCACCTGGGTCCCTGCACATAGGGAACTAGAAGACGTTATACATTTGTCTCAGCGCCACATTGAGGATTGGTGTGGCAACTTGTGGGCTGATTTCTTTGCCCGGGTGGGGTCGTCCATGCATCGTGTGCCTGAGATGGCCGTTGCGGCCGAGCGAGCCCACATTAAGAAGGTGAAGCGCACTTGGGATTATTTGTCTAGAGCTGTTCAGATTTTTGGGATTGCAGGACAGGTCATTGAGCCCCCACCCAGGCCGCCAAAGCTTTACAGTCTTGGTAAGTCGGTCACGTTTGTACAGCACGAGCTTTTGTTCATCCCAGCCCGCCAGGAGTGGAGATGCCGTAACTGTAACGTATCTGCCACCACAGAGTACACCCTCAAAGGGCTTCGATCTGGTGCCAGTAAGTGCTGCCAGCCCGACGAGATACAGGCGTGGCGAGCACGAGAGTTTTTCAGTCAGCACGAATCCAGCCCAGGCGACCCGTCTGTTCAGGTTGCCCTTGCTGCTGCTGATGCTGCTTTTCCTCCTGGGGGTTTTCCTGGAGGCGCGGTGTCTGACCAGCAAACACAGTCCTCTTTAGAGCCTGAGTCGGCCGACCTTGGTTTGCCACTTTCCTCTCCTGGGGCCCTGGGGACTTCTTCTTCTTCTACCTGTCCCAGACCAAGAGAGTCGGCTGACGATGGCCTCAGTGTTTTTCGGAAGTTGCAGCATCGCCCGATCAGATACGGGCGAGTAATTATCTGCCAGTCTTGTGCCTTCTCGCTCGTGCTCCCTGATGGCTATTGTCGGGGACTCAGCAAGGAGTGTCGAGGTGAGTCGCGTGTCAAGTCCACGCGCGCTGGGCACCCCAGAATGCTGGCGCTCGCAGCACGTGGCAAGCACCCCAGGACGGGTGCTACCTTGCCTCCTTTCCCCCCCCCCGAGGCGCAGGCCTCCGCCCCTCCATTCGCCCCAAGTGGCGGGCTGCTGCAGGTCGCCGCCGCCCCGTGCCTCGAGGAGGCGGCGCGTTTCTCTTGTGGGACGGCGGTGGTGGTGGCGGGGGGTGGGGATTCCGACAGCTCTGATTGAGCTTGCGTGGCCCTGGCCTTGTTTTTCCCCAAGGCCCAGGGCCAGGCCCCTCTTTCCATTGGGCTCGGTCTCTTGATCGAGCCCCCTCTCTCTTTTTTCTATGCTCTGTGCTATCGTCATCTCGACTGCACTGCTGCATGCTCGCTCGCTTCCCCCTCTTCCTTGTACTTGTCCTCCTCCTCCCGCTCCTTTTTTTCGTCTCATTGTTATTAGTCGGTTTCGTATTGTCATTAGTACTATAACTGGTATTAATAGTATACGTAAATATTAGTATTACCAGTGTCACTGTTAGTAGTATTACTACTACTAGTCATGTTAGTATTACCAGTGTTAGCATTGCTAGTAGTACTATCTTTAATAGTAATGATAGCATTGTCAGTAACACTGGTAACCGTGTTTAGAGCAGTGTTGTTTTTATTAGTGGTATTAGTCGTAGCGTTATCAATCGTATTGATTGCGTTAGTCTTATTGCCCGTATCTTCCTTAATACGGCTATTCCCATTATGAGTCGCAATCTGTTCCGTACTATAATTCGCAGTATGATCATTGTTATTAGTTTTCTTATTAGCTATAGTATTCGCAATATTAGTTGTAGTACTAGAAAGCTTAATAGTGTTAGTAATATGACTAGTATCAGTATTATCCGTATGGCAATCAGTATGATTATTGATAGTATCAGCTTTCTGATTCGTGTTCGTTTAAGTGTTGGTATTACTGTTATCATCATTCGTCGTCTTATCCTTCTTCTTAATAGTAGTAACAGTATGTGCATGATTATCAGTATTCGTCGTGGCACTCCCATTAGTATTCTTATTAATATGGTTGGTTGTATTGTGTGTTGGTTTCCTATTCTTCTTAATATTAACAGCAAGACCCGTATTATTGTTATGAGTATTCCTCCTCATCCGCCTCATCTGCATCATCAACAACATCATCAGCATCATCATAATCAACAGCATCAGCATCATCAGTAGCAGCATCAGCAGCATCATCATCATCATCATCAGCAGCAGCATCAGCATGATCAGCATCAGCATCATCATCATCATCATCGTCATCATCAGCATCAGCATCATCAGCATCAACATCATCAGCATCACCACCATCACCACCAACATTCAGTATCAGCATCATCATCATCCCCCTCCTCCTCCTCCTCGTCAGCATCATCATCATCACCATCATCCCCGTCCACTTCCCCCTCATCCTCCTCTGGTTCCTCCTCTTTCTCATCCCCCTCCTTCTCTTCCTCGTCCTCCTCCTCCTCCTCCTCCTCCTCCTCTTTGTTAGCCTCCTCCTCCTCGTCCTCCCTTGTCGTCGTCCTCCTCCTCCTCCTCCTCCTCCTCCTCCTCCCCCACCTCCTCCTCCTCCCCCTCCCCATCCACCTCCTCCTTCCCGTCCACTTCCGCCTCCGCACGCATCCGCCTACGCCGTCATCATCCTGAGCACCCTGACCCCACCTTCCGCGATCCTCGCTCCCCCCAGGGTGAGCACAAGGACACGAGGAAGGAAAGGGGCAAAATCCCGTGTTCACCGTCCGCCGCGCCGCCGTCTCCCCCCCCCCCTCCTTCCCCCCGTCCCCCCCCCCCAAGCGCCAGCACGGCGAAGCAGAACAGCGACACGGAATTCCCGCCGTCGCCGCCCTCGTCGCTGTCGCCGTCCTCGCTGCTCTCGCCAGTCGTCTCGTTGCTGCCTGCGGGCGGGGGGGGGGGGCCAGGCATCGCGTTGGGGAGGAGCGGAAGGAGGGATGGGGAGCGGTGAGGAAAGGGGGAAGGGGGGAGAGGAGAGGGGGGGGAAGGAGGAGAAGCGGGGAGGATGCAGGAGGAGGAGAAAGAGAAGAAGAAAGAGAAGGAGAGGAAGGGGGATGAAGGAAGGAAGAGGAGGAGTACCGTTGGGGGTGGGTAGGGAGGGAGGCAGGCAGGGAGGAGGGTGGGAAGGGGGGGAGGGGAGGGAGGAAAGAGAATGATGAAACTAATGAAAAGGGGGAGAAGGAGGAGGAGGAGGAGGAGGAGAAGGAGGAGGAGAAGGAGGAAAAGGGAGAGGAAAAGGGAGAGGAGGAAGAGGAGGAGGAGGAGGGGGAGGAGGAGGAGAAAGGAGGAAGAAGAAGAGGAGGAGGAGGAAGAAGAAGGCAACGTACGATACTAGTCATAATACTAATGATAATTATGGTAATAATAATACTAATAATAATGATAATACTAATAAAAATAGAAATAATAATAATAATAATAATACGTATTATTATCATTATGAATAAGAGTAATAAGAGTAATAAGAAGAATAAGAAGGAACAGAAGAGGAGGAGGAGAAGGAACAGCCCCACGCGGAGCGAGCAACACAAACACCTGGTTCGCATGCGACGCGCGGGCGCGCTGGGGGGCCAATAGCTGCCTCTGTCCCACCCACGAAGCTACAACTCCATGTATGACCATGAGACTCGAAACGCATAACAACTACACGGGTGGAAGAAACGCTATCCGAAGGGAAATCCCGCCTCAGCCTCGCCACATTCGACCCAATCGCTTGCATCAAGTACAAGGATGGGAA
The DNA here is from genome assembly GCA_963575745.1 of Prorocentrum cordatum. Taxonomy (NCBI): domain Eukaryota; class Dinophyceae; order Prorocentrales; family Prorocentraceae; genus Prorocentrum; species Prorocentrum cordatum. The sequence goes on along the minus strand of CAUYUJ010016518.1, from coordinate 211,759 downwards.
GGGGTCGCTTGTAACATGGAGCCCTCGCCTTAGATCGGCGCGCATTCGTCTGAAACGCTTGCAGCAACTACCTGGGTGGAGGGTGGGTCGTTCCAGCGCGGCGCCCGCGACCCACCAGCGACCCACCCGCCTCGCGACCCGCCCGCAACCTATCGGCCCCGCGACCCCAGAACACGGCGTCCACGTTTGCTGTCCCCTTTTTTCTGGGCCTCTCTTGGACCGTCTTGGAAGCCTCTTGGGCCCCTCTTGGGCGTGTCGCTTTAGGGCGATAGTGCGGCAGTCTTGGGCCGTGGTCGGCGTTCTTGGGACCGATCAGGCGGCGATGCGAAAGTCGTGCGAAAAACACTCGGATTTGACGATGCTGGTTTCTCGGATCCGCCTCCAGAGAGCCCCCAAGACGGCTAAAAGGGCGCCCCAGAGGGTTCCAGGGCGACCCTGCGGGGCCATCTCAGGCCGCGTTGGAATCATCGCCTACCCGCCAGAGACCTGGCCAGAGACGGACTGCCCCTCCGCGGTAATTGCGTCATCGCTTTAGACGTTCTCGCGATGATTGCTGGACGCACGCTTCAGCCACTCGCGGGCCTGCGCCCGCCGCCTCAACCCGCCTGTTACGGTCTACCCGCCCGATCTGCCTGTTCCTAGACCTCCCTCTTGCTACTCTCTCTCACGCTTCCTCCTCTCTCCCCCTTGCCCCTGACTTCAATCTGCCCCCCCCGGGCCCTTAGGGGCCGAACAAAATACGCGTTGCAGGACGGGGAGGCATGCCCCCGACGGACGGCGAGGTCCCGCTCAGGTCTGCGCGGTGCCTCTCTCCGCTGGACCCACCAGCAGCCCTCGAAAGTGGCGACAATGCCGCAGATCGCAGCTTCCCCCCAAGGACGGCGATGTCCCGCTCAGGTCTGCGCGGTGCTTCACTCCGCTGGACCCACCAGCAGCCCTCGAAAGTGGCGACAATGCCGCAGATCGCAGCCCCCCAAAGACGGCGATGTCCCGCTCAGGTCTGCGCGGTGCCTCACTCCGCTGGACCCACCAGCAGCCCTCGAAAGTGGCGACAATGCCGCAGATCGCAGCCCCCCAAAGACGGCGAGGTCCCGCTCAGGTCTGCGCGGTGCCTCACTCCGCTGGGCCCACCAGCAGCCCTCGAAAGTGGCGACAATGCCGCAGATCGCAGCCCCCCAAAGACGGCGAGGTCCCGCTCAGGTCTGCGCGGTGCCTCACTCCGCTGGGCCCAGCAGCCCTCGAAAGCGGCGACAATGTCGCAGATCGCAGCCCCCCAGGAACGGCGAGGTCCCGCTCCGGTCTGCGCGGTGCCTCACTCCGCTGGACCCACCAGCAGCCTTCAAAAATGGCGACAATGTCGCAGATCGCAGCCCCCCAGGGACGGCGAGGTCCCGCTCAGGTCTGCGCGGTGCCTCACTCGGCTGGACCCACCAGCAGCCCTCGAAAGTGGCGACAGTGCCGCAGATCGCAGGTCCCCAGGGACGGCGAGGTCTCGCGGGAGGCAGGAGGCACGAGGAGAAGGACGGAGACGCGACCGCTGTGTCCTATTCGAAACGAATATCCAACCAAGGAGGGGTGGGAATAAATTGTGAGGAAGTCTCAAGCGAGAGCGCGATTCCTGGGTAGATTGCAAGGAAGTCTTGGGCAAAAGCCTAATCTCTCGATATATTGTGAGGAAGTATCAGGCGGGAGCCCTTGTTGTTGTAAGTCGGGGGCCGCCGTCCAGTTCGAGGCGCAAGACTTCTCGGATTAAAAACCGGGTGCGAGCCCTGGGAGGGGCACTTCAATAGCAGAATACAATGGCAACCAGAGGGGGGATCAACAATGATTATTCCGAGAGTTCAAGACCACCACCAACAACAACAAGAACAACAACAGCAACAACAACAACAACCACAACCACAATCACAACAACAAGCCAGTAACAACAACAACGACAACAACAGCAATAACAATAGCAACAACAACAACAACAACAGCAACAACAACAACAACAACAACGACAACAACAACAACACCACCAACAACAACAACAACAACAACGGCAACAATCAATGTAAGACCGTTCGCTCTTTTCTGCTCACGTGCCATTCAACACGTGTATCCCAAACCCTCGATCACCGCCCTCTTCGTCTTCGATCGTACCCCATTTGGGGGTATATCTCTCTTAACTCAAACGTGTATTTCGTGCAGCCCCTAAGCAGGGGAAGAGAGGACGGATGGAAGAAAGGGACAAGGGGGAAGCAGGAGGATGAAGCTCGAGAGAGAGAGAGAGTAGCAGGAGGAGGGCTAGGAGCAGATGGCAGAACCAGACGGGCAGATCGGGCGGGCAGACCCTGACGGGCGGGTCGGAAATGCGGGCCCAGGCGGCAAGGTCTAACTGGCGGGTTGCTGAAGCGTGGTCCTGCATGAATCGCGAGTAAGTCTCGAGCGATAGCGCGATTCCCAAATAGATCCAAAGGAAACCCATAGAGGGAGCGTGATTCCTGAGTGTCGAGGGCGCGGCGTCTAAATAATTTGTGAGGAAGTCCCACGCGAGAGCGCGACTCCGGTATAAACTGTGAGAAGGCCTCGAGTTTCAAGTAAATTGTGAGGATGTATCAGGCGAGTGGCGAGAGCCATTGTTGTTGTACTGCAGCACCGCTGACGCATCCCGGATTTACTCTGGTCCTCCTCCTCCTCCTCGTCCTCCTCCTCGTCGTCCTCATCCACCTCCTCCTCCTCCCTCTCCTCCTCCAGCTCCTCCGCCTCCGCCTTCCCTTCGTCCTCCTGCTTCTCCGCCTCCTCCTCCTCCCCCTCCTCCTCCTTTTCCTCCTCCTCCTCCTCCTCCCCCTCCTCCTCCTTTTCCTCCTCCTCATCCTCCTCATCCTCCTCCTCCTCCGCATGGCAGCGGCGTCCGTTCGGTCCGAAGCCTGTTTCTGAGAGCTGACGCCGTTGCCGCGGCGGCTCGCCCCTGGGGCAGAGACGAGCGCACCACCGGCGGCAAGCGCTCTGGCCCCCGCGGTCTCTCCGCTGCGAGAGCTGGGGGGAGCGTCGGGGGCACAACTGGCGACAACGCTGCGCATCAAGAGCACTGCAGCTCCCAACTGGAGTGCAGTACAAAGGTATAGGCCCAATATCCGTGCCCACGCCCTCTGGGCCTGAGCGCGGTTGTCCTCGCGCCCCCGCGAGTGACCCGGCAGCTGGACGAGCTGCGGCCCAAAAGACACGTGAGGGCGAACTCCACGTTCCCCTAGATCTGCTAAGCCAGGGAGTCTCGCCACATTAGAGAAAACACAAACATAAAAAAACAACAACAGCAACAACAACAACAACAACTGCAGCAGCAACAACGACAACAACAACACCAACAACAACAACAACAACAACAACAACAACAACAACAACGACGACAACAACAACAACAACAACAACAACAACAACAACAACAACAACAACAACAACAACAACAACAACAACAACAACAACAACAACAACAACAACAGCAAGAACAACAACAACAACAACAACAACAAAAACAACAACAATAACAACAACAACAACAACAACAACAACAACAGCAACAACAACAACGACAACAACAATAACAAACACAACAACAACAGCAGCAGCAGCAACAACAACAACAACGACGACGACGACGACGACAACAGCAACAACAACAACGATAACAACAACGACAACAACAACAACGACGACGACGACGACAACAACAACAACAACAATCATGTTAAGACTGTTCGCTCTTATCTGCTCGAATGTCCGTTGACGCGTAGTTCCCAAACCCTCGATACCCGCCCTCTTCGTCTTCGATCGTACCCCTTTTGGGGGGTATACCTTTCTTCCCTGCAGGCCGGGCACTGGCAAGCGGCGGGGCGGCCGCGGACCGTCGGCCTGGCCAGCGGCAGCGCTGATCGGCGGCAACCCGACCCCAAGGGGGACGGACAGGGGACCGACCACGACGACGACGACGACGTCGACGACGAAAGCGAGAGCGAGAGAGAGAACGACAGCAGGGCCACGGAATGCACGAAGTAGGCCACGAAGGGCGACAGCGGGGACACGAAGGGAATGCGTATGGGGCCACGAAGAGCG
>CAUYUJ010016518.1:190164-200164 GCA_963575745.1 Prorocentrum cordatum | reverse complement strand
CGGCGTAGTCGTCTGGCAACCCGTTGTGTCTATTGTGTCGCCTCACGAGTCGGATCTCCGTCAAGTTGGCTTTGACCTCTTCGGCCGTTGCCCTGTAGTTGCTGGCCCTCCATGAAGCGGCACATATGGTCGACGCTTTGACGTGCTTAATTAGCCTGTTTGTGGTGTGGAAGTTCTTCAAGCAAATTTGGCATGTTTCTCCGACTGCGAAGTTGCTTATGTCGTCGTCGCTTTTGTGGTGGTTGTATACATGTTTGTTGTGCGCCGCCTTGTTCTGGAAGATTGCGCCGCAATGGTAGCACAAAACTGGCGCCGTCTTGGTCGCACCGAGCTCTTCGTCGTCGTGCTTACTTGCGGGTCGGAGTCCGATGGTTGCCGCAATGCTTGAAGTGGTGTCTTGCCATGTAGTACGCCTCGTCGTCTCCGTGTGCTGGTCGGTGGCCCTGCTGTATGCGTGGGAGAGAATGGTCTTTAGGTGGCTGGTGTCGTGCCGCGCCATCGTGATGAGCTTCGTGATGCCATTGGGGATGTGCTCGTGTCGCGTGTGGTCGCAATGGTAACGGTAGTGTTGCAGGTCATTGTTGATGGTTGTGGACCATTCACCCCCCCTCTGTATGTCGTAGTCTGCAAGTGCTTGTAGTTCTGGTGGATAATTGTGTGCAATGCGTCGCACTTGTCTGAGGCGGAATCGTCGCAGCCGCTCTTGCAGTGTTGGTAGTGCAGCTCGTTCGAGTACCTGGTCGTTGGTGATCCGCTGGGTGCGCATCTTGTCGTGGGTGATCCCGATGGCCTGTCGTGCCGCAGATACGTATGCCGTTGTAAGTCTGTTCGTGTCACGCTGCTTACTTCGGATCCATGTGCCTGCATTAAAGAATAGCTTACAATACCCAAACGCCTCCAGGTAATGGATCTTGGCCTTGGTGGTGACTGCGCGCCTCTTCAATAGCGTCTTTCTGAGCGGTCCCGTCGTTTGTCGTAGTGCAATTGTTCTGGCTGCAATCTCCTGTCCAAGGTCGTTCCTGTCGTTGAACATTGCCCCGAGTAGCTTGGTGCTCCTTGTATTTGTGACCGTGAACCCCATGTCTGCGATGCTGAGCTTCTCTTGAGTCATGATTCGGGCAGTACGCTTGCCGCTCTGAGTGTTGGGGTACACAATGTAACTCCCTCCTTCTCCGCCTCCTCCTCCTCCTCCGCCTCCTCCTCCTCGTCCTCCAATGTGCAGCCCCCGCACCTCGCCGATTGCACAGCAAACGATGGGTCAGACCCTGAAGCAGTCATCCAGGGACGAAGGTCCTCACACCCCACTCGACAGGTAGCAAAGCATTCAACGCGATATCAAGGGATGGGCAATGGGAAGGGATGGTGGGAGAAGTACGATGTCAGATGTGGCGCGAGTGCTCCTGGCTTGTTTTCCATTTGCTCTCCTCTCCCACTCCTTCCTGCTCACTCCTCCCTTCTCCATCGCCCCCACGCTCTTCCTCCCTGTGTGCCCCCCTCCCCCTCGCTGCTCCCTTCTCCTCCTCCGTGCAAAAACTGGAGCGCAGACAGTACTGCAAAGGGGTGGGCGGGCTCCATCCGCTTCATACCCACCTTTTACTAGCGGTCCAACAATGGGAGCACCCGTGGCCAGGCGGCCGCTACGGTCCAACAGTGGGAGAACATCAAGCCACCACGCATAACCGAGGCGGTGGTTAGGACAATCTTGGTACGAGAAACCAAGGCGAGCTTTCCAACAATGTCTTGCAAACAGACGCCGAGCCAGGCTCGCGAACACGATCCTGCGCACGCGCAAGGGGAGGGAGCCGACCAAAAAGCTGGAAACACACGGCTTGACTCACAAGCGAAACATGCAAATGCCGCGCTCCAAATGCACACGCCAAGGAATCAGCCCCGGTTCCTGTTACGCGAAACCCGGTACAAAATCCCACCAGCCCTTTAGGGCGTAGGTGGTCTAGGGAGCTTCCTCTTCCAACCCCTTTCTTCCCCTTCGGGGAGGGTTTTTTCCCTCCCCCTACCCCCTCCCCTGGACCTGGACGGGGGGGTCCGCGGGTAGTTGGAGCGTCCAAAGCGGCCTCGGCGAGGAAGCCAAAATTATTGGTTCTACTATGGTTTGGGCCCCATTTTGGCCTCCTGGGGGGGAGGCGGATCCCACCAGCTTTTTAGGGCGTGCGTGGTCTAGGGAGCTTCCTTTTCCAACCCCGTTTCTTCCCCTCTGGGGAAAGGTTTATCACTGTTTCCTATTAATAAACACCCCCTCCCCCACCCGGCCGGCAGCCAACCCGGAACAATGTGCACACCATGAGGGCCCCCCCCACCATCCCTGCCAAAAAACAATACAAAGCTCACTCTGCCTCCAAATTCGGAGCATGCGCAACCAACCCGAGGTGGCCCCCCATACCATCCTTGTCAAAAAACCATACGCGGCACACGTTGGGGCAAAGTCTGGGGTCATGTTCGTGAGGCCGCGGGCACTTTGTATGGTTTTCGAAGAGGACGGCGGGGGTGCCAGCATATTGCCTGCTGCGCGCAGGACTACCATCCCTGACAAACACACAATACAAAATGCACCTCGCGGCTACATGTGGACATTGCGCGGCCACCCCGCGATCATTGTCGAGTGGTTTTTGTCAGGGACGGCGGGGGTGGTGGCGTATGGCCTGCTGTGCGCAGGCCCACCTGACACAATGAGGGGCATTGGTTTTCGGCATGGATGGTGGGGGCCTACATGTTTCCCGATGTGTGCTGTCACGTGCGCAGGCGCACTTGGCACACGCTGCACTTGTCCTGGACGTGGCGCACCTGGCGCGGCTGGAGGGAACATCTGGCGCACTAGGCGTGCCTGGCACGCTCGGGCCCCACAAAAGACGACCGCGGAACATGCTGAGGCTCGGGTGTTACGTATGTGTCGGGGGGGCGGGCGGGAGTGAACGAGACGGCTTGCTATCCGGAGGGTGTCTTGATCACTGCTCCCTATTAAATTATACTACGCCCCCTCTAACACAAAAGGCGACTGGAGCCAACAACGGACAATGACTGCACCCCCCACCAATCCTTGTAAAAAATACAAAACACATCCTGCCTCCAAATTCGAGCATGCGCAAGCGAAACAACATGCGGCCCCCCCACGAACATCCCTGCCACACAAAAAAAAACAATACAGAGTACACTTGGCGGCGGCGGCGGCGGCTGCGGCGGGGGCAGCGGCTGCGGCGGCTGCGGCGCTGGCGGTGGCGGTGGCGGTGGCGGCGGCGGGGGCGGCGGCGGGGGCGGCGGCGGCAGCGGTGGCGGCAGCGGTGGCGGCAGCGGCTGCGGAAGCAGCGCTGAGGCCAGCGCTGCGGCTGGCGGCGGCAGCGATTCGGCAGCGGGGGCGAACGGCGGCGGCGCCAGCTCCGGCGGCGGCGGGCGCCGCGGCGGCGGCGGCGGACGGCGGCGGCGGCGGCGCGTGGCTGCGGCGGCGCGGACAGCGTCGGCGTCCGGCGGCGGCGCCGCGGCGGCGGCGGCTGCGGTCGGCGGCGGAGGCGGCGGCGCGCGGCGGCGGCGGCGGCTGATACCGCCCCAGTACTGCCCATCCAAACGACTGCTGAATATGTTGCTGCTCGGGTCAGGCTCGGGTGTTACTTATGTGTTGGGAGGGCGGGTGGGAGTGAGCGAGACGGCTTGCGTGCGGGGAGGGAGTCTTGATCACTGTTCCCTATCAATATACACCCCCTCCCCCAGGCGACTGGTAGCCAACCCGAATCAATGAGGGTTCCCCCTGCCATCCTTTGTAAAAATACAACTCACACTCTGCCTCCCCAAATTTGGAGCATGCGCAGCGAACCCGAGCAGCCTCGCCCCACACCATCCTTTGTCAAAAAACAATAACCAAGAAACACCTTGAGCAATGCGGCCGACTTCGGCGGCGGGACAGGGCTGCTGCTGCGGGCGGCTGCGGCTGTGGCGGCGGCGGTGCGGCGGCGGCGGCGGGGGCGCGGAGGCGGCGGCGGTGTCGGCGGTGCGGCGGCAGCGGTGGCAGAGCGCTGCGGCGGCACGGCTCGGCGGCAGCGATTCGGATCGGGGGGCGACGGCTGCGCGGCGGCGCGGCGGCGGCGGCGGCGGCGACGGCGGCGCGGTGGCGGTGGCGGCGGCGGCGGACAGCGGCGGCCGCGGCGGCGACGACGCGGCGGCGGCGGCGGGAGGCGGCTGCGGCGGCGGAGGCGGCGGCGGCGGCGGTGGATTCGCCCCCAGTAGCTGCCCATCCAAAGACGACTGTTGAATATGCTGCGGCTCGGGTCAGGTTCGGGTGCTACGTATGTGTTGGGAGGGCGGGTGGGAGTGAGCGAGACGGCTTGCGGGCGGGGAGGGCGTCTTGATCACTGTTCCCGATTACTATACACCCCCTCCCCCAGGCGACTGGGAGCCAACCAGGGTCAATGCGGCCCCCCCACCACCACCATCCCTTGTACAAAAACAATGCAGAACACACTCTGCCTGCAAATTCGGAGCATGCTCAGCGAACCCGATGCGGCCTCCCCCCACCATCCCTATCAAAAAAAAACAAGGACGCTGGATGTCGCCACGCTCCCTGCCTCCCCTCCTCTCCTCCCCCCCTCCCTCTGCCCCCTACCGTCCCCCCTCCTCCTCCCCGTCGCCCCTCCTCCCCTTCGACGTCCCTCTCCTCCTCCCCCCTCCCCCTACCCCACCCCTCTTCTCCTGCTCCTCCTGCTCCTCCTCTTGTACAGTCGGACCGAAGTATAAGATCTAGGTCAGTTCGGGGAGGGCACCCTTATATGATTCGAGTTTGTTGGATGTTCTAACGCATCCTGGGGGAGGGTACCCTCGAATGTACTCCAGCGTGGCCGGCGGAGGGCCTCATGCTCTTGAGGGATGTGTTTCTGTCCTAGGTCCAGCTGTAGCCTTGCCTTCCCCTCCCCTCCCCCTCCCCTCCCCTTCCGCATCGCTTTCCCATCCCCATCCATCCTCGTCGGGGGGGGGGGCGAACGAGCGGGGCCGCAGGAATTCCCCAATGTTCCAACCGAGAGAGGCGCGGCAGCTGCTACTGCTCACGCTGGCGACAAGAGGAGGACGACGAGGAGGAGGAGGAGGAGGAGGAGGAGGAGGAGGAGCAGGAGATCAAGGAGGAGGAGAGGGAGGAGGACAACGAAGACGACGAGGACGACGACAGCGAAGACGAACTCGACGACGACGACGATGATGGCGGCGGTGATGACGACGACGACGACGACAACGACGACGACAACGACGACGACGATCAGGCAGGAGGAGGAGCACCATGAGAAGGAGGAGTAGATGATCAGGAGACGACGATGACAGCACCGAAGACGACGACGACGACGACGACGACGACGACGACGATCAGGAGGAGGAGGAGCCTCATGAGAAGCAGGAGGAGCAGGCTGGGGGATCAGGAGGAGCTGGAGGGGGGAGAGGAGCAGCAGCGGGACTGGTGGATGGATACCATTTTGACGCCCGAGTCATGATTACGAGGCAGAGCAATGTGAAAGCTTCGGCTGAGAAAGGCAGCCGCGGCCGCGGCGGGTGTGGCGGAAGCGGGCGGCTGAGAGCCCCCCTTGCCCGCCCTCCCCCTGCACTACCTCCTCCTCCTCCCTCCTCCTCCTCCGCCTCCTCCTCCGCCTCCTCCTCCCCCTCCTTCTCCTGCTCCTCATCCTCCTCTTCCTCCTCTTGCTATCCTCCTCCCCTCCTCCTCTCTCCTCCACCTCCTCCTCCCTCCTCCTCCCCTCCTCTTTCTCGTCCTCCTCCTCCTGCGCTATCTTCCTCCCCTCCTACCACGCTCCTCGCCCTCCTCCCTCCTCCTCCTAGCTTCTCCTCCCTCCTCCCTACCTCCTCCTCCCTCCTCCTCCTTCTCCTCACCTTCTCCTGTTCCTGCTCCTGCTCCCTGCTCCTGCTTTCCTGCTCCTCATCCTCCGCTTCCTCCTCCTCGCCTCCTCCCCCTCTACCCTCCTCCACCGCCTCCTCCCCGTCCTCCTCCTCCTCCTCCTCCCCCTCCTCCGCCTCCTCCTCCTCCTCCACTCTCTCTTCTTGTAAATAACTTCTCCCTGTCAGCCCCGGGGCTAGTTTTTAGGGCGGGCCGGGCGTTTCGCCTGTTCCTCACCATCTATGACTCTGAAGCTTACAAGTTGGCAACGGCTTCACCGATGGAGGGCGGATGATTTTAAAAATGTGGCTCTCGCCTCAGCGCGGCGCACATTCGTTTCAGAAATGTGGAAGGGCTTCACGGATTGAGGTCGGGCCGTTTTCAGAATGTGGCTCTCGCCTTAGCACCGCGCACGTTCGCTTTCGAAATTTGCAACAGCTTCACGGGTAAAAGGTGGGTCGTTTTCAAAATGTGACTCTCGCCTCAGCGTGGCGCACATTCGTTTTAAACATGTGCAAGGGCTTCACGGATTGAGGGCGGATCGTTTTCAAAATGTGGCTCTCGCCGTAGCGCCACGCACGCTCGCTTTTAAACCAGTTGCAAAAGCTTCGCGGATTGAGGGCGGGTCGTTTTCAAAATGTGACTCTCGCCTCAGCGCGGCGCATATCCTTTTAAACAGTTGCAAGAATTTCACGCATTGAAGGCGGGTCGTTTCCAGAATGTGGCTCTCGCCTCAGCGCCACGTACATTCGCTTTTAAACAATTCGCAAGGGCTTCACGGATTGATGGCGGGTCGCTTTTTTCAAAATGTGGCTCTCGCCTTAGCGCCGCGCACATTCGCTTGTAAACCAGTTGCAAGAGCTTCACGGATTGAGGGCGGGTCGTTTTCACAATGTGGCTCTCGCCTTAGCGCCACGCACATTCGTTTACACACATTGCACGAGTTTCACGGATTCCCATCATCAACGCACCAGAAATGATGGTGTTGAAGGATTCGTGATTATGCGGGTGCAACAATTACGTTGGTTCTCTGTGTTGAAGTCATAGGAATGCCGTTCTGGCACGATTCAGGATCGTCAAGACGCAACAGCCAGGTTGGTCCGTGGTCCCGGGAACAATCTGTTGGCATGCTTCAGGGTCTTAAAACTGCTGTCTTCCAACGAAGCATCTCCATCAATGGAAATGAGCCGTTGTAGGGGTCTATGAAGAGGGAGCTTGGATGGATGTTTTACTCCAACATCGTTGATGACTCGTGGTTTACACTGGTCCTCCTCATCATCATCAGCGCCTTCCTCCTTCTCCTCCTCCTTCTCTCCCCCCCACCCCCTCCTCCCTACCCCTCTCTCCTCCTCCCCTCTCTCCTCCTCCTCCTCCACCTCCACCTCCTCCTCCTCCTCCTCTCCTCCTCCTCCTCCTCCTCCTCCTCCTCAACCTCCTCCTCCCTCCTCCACCACCTCCACCTCCGACCTCCACCTCCTCCTCATCCTCCTCACTCCTCCTTCTTCTCCTCCTCCTCCTCCTCCTCCTCCTCTCTCTGTCTTCTGCCTCCTCGCCCTCCTCCTTTCCTCCCCTCCACCTCACCTCCCTCCTCCTCCTCCTCCCCCTCCTCCTCCTCCTCCATTCTGGTTCCTTGTGCATAACTAATTACGGCTCTGAAGCTTGAAAATTGACAACAGCTTCACAAATGGAGGGCGGGTGGTTTTCAAAATGTGGCCCTCGCCTCAGCGCGGCGCACATTCGTTTTAAACATGTGCAAGGGCTTCACGGATTGAGGGCGGATCGTTTTCAAAATGTGGCTCTCGCCGTAGCGCCGCGCACATTCGCTTTTAGTCAACCAGTTGCAAGAGCTTCACGGATTGAGGGCGGGTCGTTTTCAAAATGTGGCTCTCGCCTTAGCGCCGCGCACATTCGTTGATAAAGAAAGCAGGAGTTTCACAGATCCCATCATCAACGTACCAGAAATGGTGGTTCGGCGGGATTCAGGATGATGCGGGCGCAACAGTCATGTTGATTCGCGGTGCTGAAGTCCCGAAGATGGCTTTCTGGTACAATTCCAGATCGTCAGAACGCAGCAGTCAGGCTGATCCGTGGCGTGGAAAACCAGAGAACAATGTTTTGGCATGCTTCAAAGTCTTGAAATGGCTGTCTTCCAACGGGGCAGTTCCCTCAATGGAAATGAACCGTTGTAGGGGTTTATAAATAGGGAGCTTGGAGGGAGGGTTTACTCCAACATCGTTGATGACCCTTGGGTTTATACTGGTCCTTCTCCTCATCCTCCTCCTCCTATTCCTCCTCCTCCTCCTCCTCCTCCGCCTCCTCCTCCTTCTACTCCTCATCCCTCCTCCTCCTCCTCCGTCGTCACATGCTCCATCATCCGCCTCCTCCTCGCCCTCCTCCGCCTCCTCCGCCCTCACATCCTCCTGCTGATCCTCCTTATCCTCTTCTCCTCTTCTTCCCCTCCTCCTCCTCCTCCTCCTCCTCCTCCTCTTCTGTTCCTTTCCCTTTTGAATACGCAGTTCCTCCCTGTCGCACCCCGAGGCCAGTCGGAAGGACGGGCAGGGGGGGTCGCCTGAGACTTCCTCGGCAATGATGATCCTGAAGTTCGAAATTTGCAGCAGTTTCACGGATGGAAGGCGAGGGGGGGGTCGAAATGTGGCTCTCGCCGTAGCGCCGCGCACATTCGTAATAAGTTTGAAGGATTGGAAACCGGTGGTATTCAAAATGTGGTTCTCGCCTTTGCGCCGCGCACACCCGTCTTACACAATTGCAAGAGCGTCACAGATGGAGGGCGGATCGTTCTCAAAATGTGGCTCTCGCCGTAGCGCCGCGCACACTCGTCATTAAAAAATGAAGAAGTGTTGCGGATGGAGGGCGGTTCCTTTTCAGAAGCTGGCTCTCGCCTTAGCGCCGCGCCCTTTCAAGGGTCTACAGCATTGTCAAGGGTTCTCATCACTAACATCCAAGAAATGAACTTGTGTCATGGGCGCACCAATGAAGTTGATTCATGGTGTTGAAGTCCAAGGAACGGCGTTCTGGCACGATTCAGGAGCGCCACGACGCAACAGTAACGGTGATTCGTGTCGCTAAAAGCCCTAGCACGATGTTCTGGCACAGCTCAAGATGTTCAAACGGCTGTTTTCCAACGGGGTGCTTCCGTCAGTGAAAACGAATTCTTCTAAAGCCCGTTGAAGAGGGAAATTGGAGGGTTCGTTGCAATAGCGTTGGTGAGTCTTGGGTTGACACTGGTCCTCCTCCTTCTCCACATCCACCGTTACATCCTACTCCCCACCCTCATCGCCATCATCATCAACATCATAATCGTTCTTCTCCTCAGTCCACCTCCTCCTCCCCCTCTCCTCCTCATCCGCCTCCTGCTCCTCTTCATCCTCCTGCTTCTTACGCTGCTGCTTTTCATCCCCCTTCTTCTCCTCCTCCATCTCCTCTGTGAGCCTCCCTCTTCGCTCCTCCACATCCTCCTTGTCTTCATGCCTCCCCTCCGCCACGTTGTGAGAACCCTCTGTCTCTTCTGTCGCCGTTTTCGCAGATGCCACGAGTGGGCAAGCTCAGCCAGGCGCACATGAACAACGCAATGCGGCATCTCAGCACGTGAGAAGACATTGTAAAGATGGTGAAGACAAATTCAAACATCGTCAAAGCAGCACGAAAAATGCTCCAACGGTGCCCCAGGGACATGCCCGATTTCACGGCAGAGCCACGGAGTGGCCCCCACGCTGGATCGCAAATCGCTCCTGCGCGCGCCACCTTCCCAACGCCAGGGGCGCCCATGAAGAAGGACGTGGGCAGGCCGACGCCCTCGGCCGCGCCATCCGACCCGGCCCCCCACGCGGGACAGGCAAGAGTGTGCGTGGCGTGCCAGCCAGCCTGCGCAGCGGCCGCGCGACCCCTCAACTCTGGGATGCCTGTCTGCGCCGTCGCCGATGGTGCCCACGGCCGCGGGTGCTGGCTGGCGCGGTGGCACTCGACGCACGACCCCACTGCTGGGGCGGACTCCATCAGAGAGCGGCAGCCTGGGGTGACCAGCCTGCCGAAGATCTGCTGCCAGAGCAGCTGTCGGCCGAGCCCCGTGCGGTGCGTTTGACAGCAGGGCCTGCACTCGATCCAGAA
>CAUYUJ010016518.1:92606-190064 GCA_963575745.1 Prorocentrum cordatum | reverse complement strand
CTATCCCCGCTAACCTACCTAGCTATCCCTGCTGACCTATACTGAGCCTTAGACCTTCCCCTGGGCGTGCCCTGACCAGGACTCCGAGGTGGATCCCGCCGTGGCGGCGAGAGCCTCCAGGGGAATCAAAAAGGCGAGAGAGAGGGAAGGACGTCGATATGTTTACGTCTCCCTTGGGACGCACGGAGACAGACGAGTACGATAGGTTCTCCTTGGAGGCACACGTCCGACCCGAACATATAGTATACACACATTGTAGATGAATCGTTTCCAGAGCGGCGTGGCCAGAAAGCGCCCACTACGACGCCTGTACTATAAGATTTCTCGGTGCGCGCGTAGCCCCTGGGGGGGCGACGCACTTTCCCGTCGGCGGCGAGGCAGACTTGGCTGCACCAGCGATAGAGCTAGACGGGGGCACCGAAAAGCGAATTGGCCAGCGTGCAAGAGCGGGAGGAGGGCAGAGACGGAAGCGAGGATCCGCTTCCATCTCTGCCATGCTGGGGCGACGCACAGATAGCATGAGTATGATGGGGTGACGCCGATCCCCCCCCCCCGAGAACCGCTCATAAGCATTCTACAGACTCCGCCCGGGGTCCATCCTGGCCAAAATTCTTCCACACGGCTCGATGTCTGACGGTCCCGGGGGCCCGAGCACGGCTTCTCCAGACTCCGAAGACAGGGAACATGTGCTCGAAACTCCTCGTCGTCCCCCCCCTCGCCCCCCCCTCTCTGGGCCTCCCAGAGATGGGTCCGAGTAGATGGGGTCGGAGGAATCTCCGATGCCTCGGCGATGCAGCTTGACGCGGAGCCCGACTTTCGCCGCGCCGACGGCGCCAATGCATCGCCGGCCTCGCCTGCGCATCGCCAATGCCTCGCCGATGCATTGCCGATGCACCAGCGATGCGACGAAATCCTTCGGCCCCCTCTACTCCGACCCCATCTGGGAGGCCTCTACTCCCCCACCCATCCCCCGCTCTGAAGATCGCCCCTGGGCAGATTCGGGGGCGCGTCCTGACCAGAGGCCATCTGGGAGGCCTCTACTCCCCCACCCCGCCCCCAGGCAGATTCGGGGGCGCGTCCTGGCCAGAGGCTTCGCGGGGAACCCGCCGTGGCCACGCGGCGCCCTCCGGAGACCCCATCTACTCCGACCCCAGCTGGGAGGCCTCTACTCCCCCACCCCCTCGCTCTCAAGACCGCCCCCGGGCAGATTCGGGGGCGCGTCCTGACCTCGGGGATGGACAAAGCCCCCTTTAGCAAAACGTGGTTTAGTGAAAACGCCCTCGGGCCCAAACCTGGCGGGCGCGAGCCTGGAAAATGACGGCCGCGGCGCCCTCTCGAGAACCGAAATCGGACAATTCACTCATCGATGTGTCACTGTTGGGGGTTCTGTCCACCCCCGAGTCTTGACCAGAGGCTTCGCGGGGAGCCCGCCGTGGCGACGCCACGCCCTCCAGAGACCCCGGCGAGGCCTCCAGAAGCCTGCCCCGCGCAGCTCCGGATCGGCGGCGCGCCCGGGCGGGGGGCTTGGGGGGGGGGAGGAGGAGGAGGAGGAGGAGGAGGAGGAGGAGGAGGAGGCTGGGGAGGAGGAGAGGAGGAGGAGGAGGAGGAGAGGAGGAGGAGGAGGAGGAGGAGGAGGAGGAGAAGGAGGAGGAGGAGGACGAGGGCGGCGCGCCGGGCGGGGGGCTTTGGGGGGGAGGAGGAGAGGAGGAGGAGGAGGAGGAGGAGAGGAGGAGGAGGAGGAGGAGGAGGAGGAGGAGGAGGAGGAGCAGGCCCTATCAGAAGGCTCGGGAAGGCCTCGAGCCTTCCCGAAGGCGCGCAGGCGCGAGGGCGCGAGGGCTCGAAGGCGCGACAATGGGGGGCGAGGGCGCGAGGGCGCGAGCCTTCGGCCCTCGCGCGAGGGCGCGAGGGCCGAGGCCACCGAGAACGTCTCGGAAGGCGCGGGGATTGGAGATGATTGTAGTACCAGGTAACCGAATTAAAAAAACGATCGATTTTCAAATTGTGTTGTTTGAATGTAATGAAATCTGTGTGTGTTTTTCAAATTGCTTCAAAAAACAATCGCGCTTTCAAATCGCCACAAGCGGAATCAATCTGTAATCCGCCACAAAGGGAATCAATGTGTAATCCGCCACAAAGGAAATCAATTTATAATCTGCCACACAGGGAATCAATGTGTGGCAATTTGAAAAATTGCAAAAAAAATGCTAATAAATAACAAAAAAATGAGAATAAGAAAAAAAAATCCTGGAACTCAGGAGACGGTAGGCGGTGATTCTCTGGGGTCCAAGGTCGTTTGTTTTTTAATTTTTTCAGTTTTTTCAATTTTATAATTTTCCAAATTGACACACAAGGAATCAATTTGTAATCCGCCACAAAAGGGGATCAATTTGTATTTCGCCACAAAGGGAATCAATGTGTGACAATTTGAAAAATTGAAAAATCGAAAAAATGAAGAAAACAAAAAAAAAAAGGAACTCAGGAGACGGTCGGCGGTGAGTCTCTGAGGTTCAAGGTAGTTTTTTTGGTTTTTTCCACAAAAAAACAAATTGACACAAAAGGAATCAATTTGTAATCCCCCACCAGAGGAATCCATTTGTAGTCCGCCACAAACGGAATCAATTTGTAATCCACCACATAAGGAATCAATGTGTAATCCGCCACAAAGAGAATCAAGCTGCAATCCGCCACAAAGGGAATCAATATGTAATCCGCCACACAGGGAATCAACTCATAATCCGCCACAAAAGGAATCATTGTGTGGCAAGTTGAAAAAACTGCAAAGATTATAAATAGGAAAAAATATAAAATTTAATTATCCTGGAACTCAGGAGACGGTCGGCGGTGAGTCTCTGGGGTCCAAGATCGGTTGTTTTTTTTATTGTTCTGAATTTTCTCAATTCTTGTAATTTTTCAAATTGACGCACAAGGAATCAATGTGTAATCCCCCACAAAAGGGATCCATATGTAATCCGCCACACAGGGAATCAATTTGTAACCCGCCACAAAGGACATGAATTTGTAATCCGCCACTAAGGGAATCAGTTTGTAATCCGCCACAAAAGGGGATCAACCTGTACTCCACCACAAAATGAATCAATGTGTGGCAACTTGAAAAATTGAAAAATTGAGAAAATTGAAAGAAATTGAAAAAATAAATTACCCCGGAACTCAGGAGACGGTCGGCGGTGAGTCTCTGAGGTTCAAGGTCGTTTTTTTATTTTTCTCAATTTTTCCATTTTTCAAATTGACACAGAAGGAATCAATGTGTAATCCCCGACAAAAGGAATCCATTTGTAATCCGCCACGAAGGGAATCAATTTGTAATCCGCCACAAAGGAAATCAATTTGTAATCCGCCACACAGGGAATCAATTTATAATCCGCCACAAAGGGAATCAATGTGTGGCAATTCGAAAAATTGCAAAAATTGCAAAAATTGCAAAAATTGAAAAAAAAAAAAAAAAATGTAAAAATTGAAAAATGAAATTATCCTGGAACTCAGGGGACGGTCGGCGGTGATTCTCTGGGGTCCAAGGTCGTTTGTTTTTTCTTTCTTTCTTAAAAGAAAAATGAAATTTTACAATTTCTTGTATTTTTGAAATTGACACTCAAGGAATCAATGTGTAATCTCCCGCAAAAGGAATACATCAATTTGTAATCCATCAATTTGTAACCCGTCAAAAACATTTTTGAGGTTATATACGGACGTGCGTACCGCATCCCCGCAATGGTTCTTCTCGCCTGCACATTCCTACAGATCCCGGGCATGCTTCACCATTGGTAGTGCTCACCGCCGCCCCAAGAGGGCTTTTTCAGGCTTCTGAAAAGAGGAAAGTATGTGCATGTTTTGGAGATGTTTGGGCTGGTCTGGGGGGTTCAAACAGGGGTTCCTGGGCAACCGGACGCATTTCATTGTTTTCAGCGTGCTCATTTGAATCGTACGTTCATCAATTTTCGAAGAAATTATTCTTTCCGATTTCGCCTGGTGGCGGTTTGCGGGCACCTCTCGGGTCCCCTTTGTCCCCTTCGGTGCCCTTTGTCCCCTTTGGTCCCCTTTGTCTCCTTTGTCCCCTTTGCTTCCTTTGTCTCCTTCATTCCCTTTGTTCCCTTTGTTCCCTTTGTCCCCCTTGTCCCCCTTGTCCCCTTTGTCCCCTTTGTCCCTTTTGTCCCTTTCGGTGCCCTTTGTCCTTTTTGTCCCCTTTGTCCCCTTCGGTCCCCCTTTGGTTCCCTTTTGTCCACTTTATCCCCTTTGTCCCCTTTGTTCTTCTTCGTTCCCTTTGTTCCCTTTGTCCCCTTTGTCCCCGTTGTCCCCTTTGTCCCCTGTGTCCCTTTTGTTCCCTTCGTTGCCCTTTGTCCCTTTTGTCCCCTTTGTCCCCTTTGGTTCCCTTTTGTCCACTTTGTCCCCTTTGTCCCCTTTGTTCCCTTTGTTCTCTTTGTCCCTTTTGTCCCACTTGTCCTCTTTGTCCCCTTTGATTTGACACCTTTGTCCCCTTTGTCCCCTTCGGTGCCCTTTGTCCCTTTTGTCCCCTTTGTCCTCTTCGGTCCCCTTTGGTCCTGCTTTGTCCCTTTTGTCCCCTTTGTTCCCTTTGTCCTCTTTGTCCCCTTTGTCCCCTTTGTCCCCTTTGTCCTCTTGATCCCCTTTGTCCCTTTTGTCCCCTGTGGTCCCCTTTGGTCCCCTTTGTCCCCTTTGTCCCTTTCGTGTGCTTAGCGGGTGCTCACTGTGTGCTTACCGGGTGTTTTTCGGGTGCCTCCCGCGTGCTTTCGGGTGCTCTGGGGGCTTGTCGTCGTCGGTGTTGCCTCGGTCAACCCTCGGTCGACCCTTTCCTCCTTGTCCCCTTTGTCCCCTTTGTCCCTTTTGTCCCCTTCGGTGCCCTTTGTCCCTTTTGTCCCCTTTGCCCCCTTCGGTCCCCTTTGGTTCCCTTTTGTCCACTTTGTCCCCTTCGTCCCCTTTGTCCCCTTTGTTCCCTTTGTCCCCTTTGTCCCCCTTGTCCCCTTTGTCCCCCCTTTGTCCATTTTGTCCCCTTTGACACTGCGTGCTCGGTCTGGAGCGTCGGGCAGAGCGCCGAAGAGCCGCCTCCTTTCGGGGGGAGGCTAGCGACAATCGTGCAATTTATCCCGCTGCCTACGGCAAGTCCCACCACCGTGCCAGTCCAGCATGCTCGGCTGCCCTCGATCGAAAGAGCAGCCGAGGCCGTACCCGCGAGGAATGAACAACATGATGGCGATGATGAGGAAGATGATGATGGTGATGGTGATGAGGATGAGGATGACGATGATGATGATGATCATGATGATGATCATGATGATGGTCATGATGATCATGATGATCATGATGATCATGATGGCCATGATGCTGATGATGACGATGATGATGATGTCGACGACGACGACGATCATGATGATGATGACGAAGACGATGACGATGACGATGATGGTGATGGTGATGGTGATGGTGATGATGATGATGATGACGAGACTGGCGACACTCGTGCTAGCTATCCCGCTGCCTGCGGCAAATCCCGCCACTGCCAGTCCAGCATGATCGGCGGCCCTCGTTCGAGGGAGCAGCCGAGGCCGTACCCGCGAGGGATGACCAACATGCTGGCGATGATGATGATGATAGTGATGATGATGATGATGCTGCTGATGATGATGATGATGATGATGATGGTGACGACGACGAGGCTGGCGACAATCGTGCAAGCTATCTCGACTGGCGACAATCGTGCTAGCTATCCAATTGCCTGCGGCAAGTCCCGCCACCGTGCCAGTCCAGCATGATCGGCGGGCCCCGTTCGAAGGAGCAGCCGAGGCCGTACCCGCGAGGGATACACAACATGGTGGCGATGATGATGGTGATGATGGTGATGAGGATGAGGATGAGGATGAGGATGAGGATGAGGATGAGGATGATGATGATGATGATCATGACGACGACGACGACGACGACGACGACGACGACGACGACGACGACGATGGCGACGACGACGACGACGACGACGACGACGAGGCTGCTTAGGGGGTGTCCGTGGGGTGCTTAGGGGGGTGCCTTTGGGATGCTTTGCGGGTGCCTTGCGTGCGCTTTGCGGGTGGATTCGGAGGATGCTGAACGCATCTTAATTCCCTTGTGCTTCCCTGATGTATCCCTGGCGTTTCCCGTTCCTTTTTTGGGGGGGGGGCCTCTGGAGATCTCCAGTAAGCATCCCGAGAGCGCCCGATCGGCATCCGCAACACACCCGAAAAGGATCTTGGCGTGTCTTGGCCGATTCCTCTTATAAACTTCACGATTACACTCTTTTTTGAAGGCTCTTATGAAGGATTTGTGGGATTCCGCCGTGTAGGCTCAAACGTTGTCCTTTCTGTCTCTTCGCCAACACTATCTGTGACCCGCCTCCGTGATAGTGCCGAGTGCTATACCAGCATGCCGCCCGCTGTCATCAAGTCTACGAAGTTTCAGTGGGCTGACGCGGACACCGACATGCCAGGCGATCTTCTCGACTGCGGTGGTTTGCTGTGCGAGCCGTGTCGCGGCGTGGCTGGCACGCGCCAGTGCCATGGATGTTGGGCGAATCTCAAAATCGATGCTACCCGTTCCCACTACATCGTTGCCACGGAGAACACTTGGGCTTACAAGGACATCAACTCGCGGCAAACATCTCAAAAGATTCGTCGAGGCACGGGGCTGGGAATACACGCATCCGCCGCTTGGACAACGAAACTCCAGAACTCCAGGAAGCGGTGCACCTTGATATCTCCGATCCATCCGCTATCATGAAGCCTGGGACATCCATGGTCGCCGCTTCCTGAGGTTCTGCGATTTCAATTTAGCAAGCGGCATTTGCGTATAATTCCCCACATTTTTGCAAGGCGACGTTCTGAAGGCGAGCAAGAACGACCACATCGTCGCCGGGTACCACAAATGGGCAATGTGCGGCGGCGGCGCCGTGCTCGTGAGCCACACGGCGCCCGTCTGCGTGCACGACACGCAGTTCCCCGTTGAGTTCATGCGCATCATCGAGAAAGCCCCCGTGTTCAAATCAGCTCTCACGATTGAAGTCCCCCGTTGGGCAGAGGCGGGAGAGCTGGCGATTGCGGGGGGCAGGATCACGGATGTCGGTGATTTCAAAATGATCCCCTTGGCCGACGGCGGCTTCGTCCAGGACATCTACCTCGAAACAGTTTCCGCCAAGTTGTTTCGGGGCGGCGCGGAGCCGCGCGGACTTCCCTGCGCGACGCATCGCCCAAAGAAGACCGCTTTCGCGAACATCTCCATCGGCGCCAGACTGTTCTTGATAGCTCTGCTTGGCACTGCATTTGACTTTGCCCGTGAGAAGATGCACAGAGATGTGTATCTTCTGATCTCGCTGCGGAAACTTGGGCACAAAGTTGCTATGTCCGAAAACGGACCGCACAAACCAATCGAGGATGGCAATCGTTTCCTGGCACCGCTTGGGAAGAAACTTATTCATGTTGACAGCCCCAGCGCTCCAGCACGCTATGCGAAGCACGTCGTGCACGTCGACAACCGTGACATTGCAGTGAAGGTGTTCGACGATGGCTTTGACGTCATCGACGGCGACGAGCAGTTTCAGTTTGAAGAAGATGTCACATGTCTGGCAGAGTACTTCGGGGCAGACGCTACTTGGCACACTGTTGTAGACGCTTGCGGGGTTGACGCCGTGCCCGAGGCCCCGGGCGATCGGAGCAATGGCGAAGGCGACGACGTGACTTCGTACATCGGAGGAAGCCGCGACGCCGAGCGCCCTCTTGGCATCGCGTCAGACGCTCTGCCTGTTCTGTTGTCTTCGATCGAGCCCGACTCGGAGCACGACAGCAGCGACATGGACGAGTTGTTCGCTGGCGCGAACCAGCGATGGATGGAGTGGCACATGCGGCACCTTCGGCCCATGGCCCCTCGCGATGTCCTCCGCTATTTCGAACAGCGGGGTAGCGATGAGGACGAGACCCGCGACTCTTATCTCGGGCAGAGCAGCGACGCCGAGCAGATCTTGGGCACCATGGAAGACGCTGGAGCAGTCTCAATGTCCCCGAGCGAACCCTATTCTGATTTCGACGCTTGGTCAAGCGGTGGCAATGAGGAGCCAGATTCTGCATTTGTCAGCGTCGATGCATGGCACGACAGCCCCGGTGAGCGATGGAGGGATTGGCAACTTCGGCACCCGCAGCCCGTGACTCTTCGCAATGTGTTCGACGATGTTTACGAATGCGAAGATGACGCCAGGGGCGGTGCCCTCGGCGAGAGCAATGGTTCCGACGACCTGCGTTCCCCCGTTGCAAATGCGGAGTGCAATGCCGCGGAGGCTGGTCCCCGATGCGATCTTGGCGCCGCTGACGGCGAGGGGGAGCTCGCGTGCCTCAACTGGGCGCTGAACGCATTGGGAGCGCCCGTCCCGACGAACATGAAAGGGCCTTTTCGCGCCCTTGAGCACGGGAACACGTGGTTGGCCGAATTGGGGCTGCAGCTCGTTCGGCAACCGCGAGGGCCGAGCGGCCCTGGCAGGTACGCGAAGTGGGAGCCGCCGCCGCGCCGCTCTGGCGCGCATGGGCATTTCAAGGCTGCACGCGTTCATGTCGCAGGAATTACCGTCACTGACCGTCGCGGAGGGCGCTTCGTCTCCATGGAGTATCGGTCTTTGGATGCAATTCCAAGCGTTCTTGGCCACAAATGGTCCTTGCTTCAAGAAGTGCAGCTAAGCGACGGAGACGGAGATCCTTTGGGCGGCGCGGGCGACTCGGAGCTCGACGCCGGCGCCGCGGGCGCTCGCGAACCAAGCCAGGGGCGAGGTGTTGTTGACTTTCCGTTAACTCAAGCAGTGGATAGTATGTTGACAGAGGATGAGGTGGCTGCTGCCATTCGAAATTCGATGGTCGTATTCACCCGCTGCGAGCCGAACGAGCCCGCTTGGCCTCCCCAGCGCTCGCCTGATTCGCCCGACATCAACATTGTCCATGACGGCAACTGCCTTTACCACTGCGGCCTCGCCTCGGAGGACATGACTGCGTGGATGCGATCCCATAAGCCCACAGGCAACGGCCTCACGTCCGAGCAGGTCAGATCAGACGAAGATCGGGCGAAACATTTTCGCGGAAAGATGATGGAGATCATCGCGCGGGATCGCGGGCAGAAGGCCGCTGACCGACTCTTGGGGGCGTCTTCCGACAGCTACCCAGGCCTTGACGACATGGAGGCTTTTTGCGAAGTGATTCAGGGTCAAGCCGTCGCGCAGTCCGATACACTGTGTCAGATTAAGTACGGCGACAGGTACCCTCTGGCGGTTTTCATTAGGCATCACCAGGCATCGGGCGCCGACCACTTCGACCTGATACAGAGCTGGAGACATGTTCCTTCGCGCGGCTCATGCGCGCGCAGTGGCGCTTCCTCGAGTGCGCGGGGGCCGAGAGCGTCGCCTGCCAGAGAGCCTGCCGAGGCCGCGCGGCCGAGCGAAGACGCCGCGGGGGCGGCGGTGGAGCCGCCCGCAGCAGGGCGTTCGCCAGCTGGAACTACCGCGCGGCAGGCGCAACATTCAAGTCGAGAACGGGCAGCGGCGGCTTCGCAGATGGGCGTCGACGTCGACGACGACGACGCCGCCGATCCAACGGTGGCGGGGAGCCACTCGGATGCGCTGGGAAAGCGGTTGAAAATCCCTGGCGCGGCGGCGTCCACCTCCGATTTCGATGCATTATTCGGCGAGGCGGAAAACTATTCCGCGTTCCTGAGTGGCCTGGTTCCAGAACCAAGACGGGAGGACGACAGCATCCTCACGATCACGGCCGGGTACCGCAAGTGCATTGCCACGCAACAGCCAGACTGGAGCCCGTGGCTTCGCCGCCTGGCCATGGAAGCTTTGTGCGTTTACAGGCTTCGCTTTTCTGAGATCTACACCCGCGAATTGGTTTTGCTGTTGCACGTCATCCTCGGAGACGATTTCTTGCGCGGACATAATGGAGTAGCTTACTTTTGGAATAACAAGCTAGGCTGCTTCGACAAGTTCGATGGGCTTTTACCAGAGTGGACTTACTTTTTGATGAAGTCGTACTTGTTGTCCTTGGAAGGAATGTTCAGAAGTTTCACGGACGACGTATATAAGAACGATTCAGCAATCCTCGCCGCCGTGGACAGCTCCTTCGGCAGGCAGGGCAGAGAAGATAAGAAGGCCCGCCTATCGTGGATCGACAACGCCGTTTTCAATTACGGCTCGAAGATTCTGTCGAAAGGCAAGGGGAAGGGGAAGGCCCTCCTGGACGGCGAGGTGATTGGCGAAGGTGGCAAGGGCGATGGCAAGGGGAAGGGCATCATGCAAGAAGACGGTGAAGGGGAGGACTTGTTCGCGGCAGACGAAGGCGCCGCCGCTGCGCCCGCGGTGCTCGATACGCAGCAGCCCAATGAGCCGCGGTACATCTTCCAGGCCAATGCCATTGCCAGGGTTGGCCACGCATTGCAATCCAAGGTCAAGACAGGGGACTTGATTTCGTATTACTGCGAATGGTGCAGCACCCCGAAGCCCGACGTGAAGGGATTCGCTGTCATTGACGTCGCCTACCTGTACGATACCCAGGCGGGGACGCTGGCCCAGACGACCACGCCCCAACAACGCAAGAAATTATAGATTGGTCTTCCGCACTCACTTCTCTCCCATGGGTTTGGGGATCCCGCTCTCAAGGCAGCGATCCAGAGGGTAGAAAGATTCTACCGTCAGACCTACTGGGCCAACGCGGCAGCGTTTCAATGTTGCCAGGCGGCCATCGCTCTCGCCAAACGAGGGATGAACATCGATCAGGTATTCTTCTTCTGGGGCAGCGATGGCGTCGGACTCTCATTGACGACGCCCTTGTTGTCCAATATGCTTGGGTCCAACCTCCATCGGTACTTCGACCCGCAAGTGTTCTACATGGACGATGAAATGAGAGAGCAAGTGGAATCTCTTGTCGGTTCAATTGCGACGACCGCTCAGGAAAAACCAGAGGGGATAAACAAGTCGTTCCGAGAAGACCTGTTCAAGAAAATGGCGACGGCGGATGGCATTTTCGGTCGGCTGCCGTACGCCGTACTGACCAAGGTGATAACGTTGATCGGCTGGAAAAGAATGGAGCTGAACAAGCTCATCACCTTCGGCGGCGTCCCTGAGACAGCATTCGACGCTGTTTTTCGCCGCAGCCGGTTGATCCGCATCAGGTCAAAGTTCCTCGATCAAGAATGGATCTCAAATTTTCTGCCAGACTCAGAGAAGCACGGCATCTTCCCACGTCAGCCCGACCTGAAGGAATTCATGCAGGCTGGCCCTGCGGGCCTCGCGGCGAATATATTGCAATGCAAATATGAGAGGCAGAACGACGAGGCGGCCGCGCGGCGAGCGCTGGACGACTACACGCTGCGCGGTGGAGACCACGGGATGACGGAGATGCACATGAGAGCTGCGCGTAACCTTCCTGCGCGGTCGTCGCGGCGGGCTCGCGGCAGCGGCAGCCCCCCTGGCATCGACCTCGCTGCAGGTGCTGAAGATCAGGCCCCCGTGGCTGCGGACGATCGTTCTCGCGCCACCCTTCTCCGTCACCTTCTGGACAATCGGTTGGACCGCGTCGTAGCTGCCGTGCTCAACGCGGCGCCTCAATTAGTGCCTGAGGGGAAGTCCCGACCAGCGTCTTGGAAGGAGCTTGAGGATTCTGATCAGTGAGCCCCGGCCGTTGCCAAGGGAAAAGAAAAGGCACCGCAGATCCCTGTTCTGCGTACTGCTGTGGACTACTCGACGCTGGCGCCACGCCCAGACAGCCCGTCACCGACGTGCCCCGAACTTATCGATGTCGGAGCCTTGCGGGAATATTTGTTCAAGTTCCCCGCCCGTTCAGACAACGCGCAGGTCATGATTGGCGTCGAGGCCAACGGGCTCAGGAACGAAAGAAGAGCTGGCCGAAGGACGGGCACTGTCATGGCTTCCAAAGGGATTTTGCTGGCGGACGAATCAAAGAAGCTCAGAAACGCAGAGCGCGACATGGACAGCGCCATAAACTTGGGCGGCGATAGGCGGAATCCAGCTGGTCAAGGAGCAGTGGAAACCTCGCCGCAGAAACTCAAGAGAGTTGCGCGCGGCACGAAGACGGGGATCCTGCAGCAGCCCTTGTTGTCTATATCCGTGAACAATTCAGCTGCCTCCGGCGCTTCCGAAGCAGCGCCGCTGTCCAGGTGGTTGAGAGGGCGGGAAGCATGTCGGGGCGCCAGGGAGCATGGGGGGATCTAGTGCGGGAGGATGGGTGACTGGGGTTGCCGTTGGATGCGATTGTCACGATTCTTAGGGAGAAGGCAGGCCCCCCGTTGCGCAGCTCTCCAGCAATCCAGCAATGCACTGCCGCGCCGCTGCGGCTGCGGATTTACGCTCTGAGAAGTATCCAGCCAGGCTCTTTGCTCGGTCTCCTGGGAGTCAACGCATGCCTCGCGGGCGGTATCCAGCGCTTGTTTCCGGCCGTGGCGAGGATTACGTCTTGCGGGTCTGAATGGATTGGATGTTGCAATACCCTGCGCAGCATCTGTCGCTTCACTACGACGGGATCAGGGTAGATCGGTCTCGCGCGACGGCCACGCACGGGTCCGTCGAGGCCTTCTGCGGGGACGCCACGGTGCACTTTGCAGAGCAAACGGGCTTTGCAGTGGACATCGTTGAGAAGCACCTTTTTTTCTTTCTCGAGCTCCTGGATCAGGCCGCGGCAAAACGACATGCAATCTCCAACGGCGGAGAAAATTGTTCTTTGCTTCATGCCGACGGCAACTGCATCCCCGCGGGCATCCACGACCTCGGCTTGTCCCCCGTGGACATCCAAAATGCTTTAGCTTCTCCGTCGCGTTGGAATGAGACCGCCAAGGCAAGCGGGGCCAGGTCTTACCGGGAATGTGGAAGTGAGTACAAAGTTATCATGGAACCGCATTTCGGATTTTGCCCCACGACATCGGGGTCCTACATCATCCATTCGGAACCTCGCGGGCGCCCGCACGGGGTTGCTTGTAAGTACGATGCGGAGAGCAACGAATGCATCGTGCTCTCCGGGTCATGAGATGCATTTGCCTTTCTCTGCGGTGGCCTGCGCGAGCGTCCAGGCCCTCGACAAGGCCTCCATCGTGACTTTCCACGTTGGGCGAGAGGTCTTTCCGCCGTCATCGGTATACCAAGATCACGACTGCGTCGCTGACTTGCGCGAGCTCTTGGACTTGCAGGCAGGCACAGGCAGCGCCGACTTGCACGAGCCAGAGCAGTCAGCAGGAGATGCCGACGACGAGTCCACAGTGGACGTCTCCTCTGTCCTTTCGGGAATGCTGCGAGGCGAGAGAGATGCGAATCTCCAGCGAATTACGGGCTCGCGGGGCTGCAAGACCTTTCCTTGCGCCTTCTGCCCTTTCAGGAAATTCAGCTCTTCTCGGCTGCTGACCGCCCACGTGAGGGATCACCACGTGAAGAGTAAAAACTACGTGGCGAGCGGCAGGAAACAATTGACTGCAATCCCTGCATTGTTCGATTCCGATAAGTTGCGCCGAGAAGATGGAGGCTCATATTTGGTCAGGTCTGCTGCCCCCATGCGGTCTTCGATCACGCCGTCGCCCCGCAGCGACCACACGTGCATCGACAGAGAGATTGTTTTGGTGCTGTCGGAGGACGGCCCCCGATACCAGAACAAATCAGCTATATTTCAAGCCGGCGGCTGCCGCAGAGCGGGGCACACGTATTATACGCGCGGATTTGCCGAGCTATTGGTTCAGGTTTCCTTGCTGCACCATGCGCGAGTTCGGTCAATGGTTCCGAATCTCCCCCAGCGCTCGATGCGCCAGGGGTCGGAGCTGGTGAGCCTGCTCCCCACCAACGTGGTCCACTGGTTGATGCTCTTAGAAGACGCGTATGCTTGCCCGTTCATCCTGGAACGCGGGCAGCTCATGATGCGCGAGTGCGCCGATCACAAAAAGTTTGAACATAGGTCAATGGATGCAACTTTCCGGGCCATGGGCCCATCAAACAGGGGAAGAGGGCGAGGAAAGGTGAGGTGATGGGGGAGAGGGGGGGGATGGGGGGGGACTGCGATCCCACCTCATTCGTTTGGATATGATTGAAATTCCAATGCGAAAGAGGCGGGGGGGGGCAGGGCGAGGGGCAGGGCAGCGATGCAGGGCTGGGGAGCGAGGGCTGAATCTCGCGCTGTTTCTGGGCAGGTGATGATGCGCGTGCGGGGACAAGCCGATGTTCGATCCTCCGCCGCAGTGCGAGACGCGGCCCCTGTGCCTGACGCGGAAGCACCTCGTCGAGTCCTCACAGTGCTTGGTCGCACGGGTGCGCTAGTTGGGATGCATTTGGTTCGCAACGAGGCCAGCCCTATTATCCGAGACACATTGCAGAGCATGTGGCCTCAGTATTGCTGCGATCAGGTAACGTCGGTTGCGTCTGACCAATGCAGCGGCCCGCTCTTCGAGCATCTCAAGGAAGTGCTTCCGAATTTGAAGTTCTTGTCCCTGGATCCCGTGCACTTGCCCATTGCTTATGAGTACGCGCATGGGAACAAACGTTCGCCAGGGTCCAGGGTGCTTCGGCTGATAATGGCCAAGCTGACGAAGGTGCGCAGCGACCTGCCGAGCGACCAGTGGGGCCCTCCTCACACAGGCGTAGAGAGCATTGCATTCAGCCTCTCGGAGACCGACGCGAGGTCCCAGATTTTGCATTCGTCAATGGGCGGGAAGCACGCGCAGAACATAGTGAATCATCTGGACGGCGACGTGCCCTGGGCCACGCCGTTCGAGTTCATCAGGCCCCTGGCTGCGCTAAGCAAAGTCCACTCCGTGGAAATGAAAAGAAAAACTGCGGATGGTTCTACTTTGAAGAGGCTTCTTTTCAACGCGACGTCGCAGCACAAGTTGCATTTTTATTTCAATAATCAGGGGCACAGACACTCGCTACCCTTTTCAAGATTGTCGCTGATGTCGTCGGGCACGTCTGGAAACGAAACTGCGCATCGCGGTATGAACCAATGGTGTAGGAATGGAGCTGAATGGTTTTCCAACACGGCCGAACTTCATTTCCGCATCAACAAATTTGGCAGGCTGCTTTCCCACAATACAGCGATGTATAGCCCGACGCTGCGCCAGCTCAGACAGGGCGACGTGTTGGCAAGAGCTGCCGCCTCAATGGCAATCCCGTCGGCTAATTGGTCTTCATATTGTGGGCAACTGCAGCGCGAGGGATCGGATCTTCTCGCGGCTGCTACCCTGCCATTGTTTGAGAAGAGACAGGCAATTAAGCGCAATATTGAGCGTGCCAAGGACAATTCTGTCGAAGAAGTGCGGAGAGCGAAGTCAGGCGCATTGCTTTGCGTAGGCCTGCAGCTCCGCGCGTGACTATTGCGAAACGCCCAGCTGCTTCGCGCGCACCGTCAGCTCCACGCACGACTGCGAACAAACGGCCAGCAGCTTTTTGCTCTCGCGCACCTTTGCAGAATAAGTTTGTTACGCGGACTGTTTTTACGTTGAGGCGCACGAAGTAGAGCATGTAAGTGGAAGAGCATTAGTTTACATGGCGCCCCGCAATTGCGATTCGAGTGAGGACCGTGGGAGGGGATGTGGGTGCGGGCAGGAGGGTCGCGAATGGGTCGCGGACGGGTCACGGGGTAGGTCGCGAGCGTGTCGCAGGTGGGTCGCGAGTCAGTCGCGGGGGGGGGGGAACAGCAGCAAGGACAACAGCGAGCATTCGCACAGCGGAATCCCACTTCAGCCACGCACCTAGGGACAGTGAACGACCGTTCGCCCCCCCCCCACCACCACTCTGGCAATATGTTCACTAAGTGACATATGCCGTGCTACAGACGGGTATTTGGAATGTTGTTTTCGCTGAAGCGGCCGCTTGCTGATGCGACTTTCACTGCGCACGGGCGGTTCGAACTGCGACGCTGGCGCCCAGAAAATGGATGTAGGCGTGAAAAGGGGCATAACATGGATCAGGTAAGTCGTAAGTTCCGCAAGTGAGATTACTCGCCTGTCCGAGGCTAGAAGGGCGCATTGAAGGATAACCCTTGTGACCTATTGATATACACACGCATACATCTATACACATATTCAAATGTGTGTATACACATACATATATATATATATATATATATATCAGTACGAACCAATGTACGTGTGTATACATAGAGAGCGCGAGAGATCCACGTCCGTTCGCACAAACAGAATGCCCGCGTGAACACGCGTGCGAGGATGCGACGCATAATGCAAGTATTCCAAGACACACTATACCACAATCATCCCGCATCGAAGGCGCGGGGGCTTCTGAGAAGCCCCGCCGCTTCCTGAGGCCGCCTCCCTCTCCCTCCCCCCCCCCCCCCCAGGCGCGCCGTGGCGCAGCCTGGCCCAAGACGCGGCTGCGCAGCAGGACCTCGGATAAACGCTGCACTTGAGAGCATGCGCGTTGGGACGGCGCGCGCCCGTGAAGAAGGCCCCCCCGCCACACATGAAATATGGCCGGGAACTTTGCTCGGCGTGTCGCCGCGGCAGCCCTGGCGACACGCTATGCCTTGCGAGCGGATAGCGTGTAGCTCCGCTCCGCGGGGTGGGAGGCTCGGGAATGCTCGGGACGTTGACGCTCGGGAGATGGGTGAGTGGACAGCGAGTCGCGCCGAGGCGTGGTGGCGCCAGAACTGGCAGAGCGACACGCAATCCGAAAGTCCCCGACTGTAAGCTGTCCCATCAGGGGCGGAGGAGGGGGAGGAGGAGGAGGGGGAGAGATGGAGGAGGAGGGGGACGGGGAGGAGGAGGGGGAGGGGGAGGAGGAGGAGGAGCACGAGGAGGAGGATGAGGAGGCGGGAAGGAGGAGGAGGAGGAGGGGGGAGGGGGAGGAGGAGGAGGAGGAGGAGAGGGGGGCATCCATCGAGGCGGCGGAGATGCGCGGCTGCGCAGCTGGGCCTTGGCGATGGGCGCACAGCCCGAGGCCCACGCGCGTCGGGGCGGCACCCGCCCGCAGGGGCATGCGCTGCGCTGCCTCTCCCGAAGCGTGCCGCGGGCGGCATCCCGAGCGGCTCTCTCCTCCCCCTCCTCCTTTTTCCGCCTCCTCCGCCGCCCCTCCTCTCCTCATCAATCCCTCCTCCTCCTTTCCTCTCCTCCTCCTCCATCCTCCTCCTCCTCCCTCCTACTCTCCTCCTCCTTCTCATCATCATCATCATCATCATCATCATCCTCATCCTCATCCTCATCCTCATCCTCATCCTCCTCTTCATCCTCCCCCCTCCTTGGTTCCCACTGCGTGGACGCACCCTCCCCCCTCTCGAGGTTCTCTGCCTCTCTGTCGCTCTGTCCTTATGTCCCTCTGCTTCTATGTGTTTTTGTCTGTCATCGCTATATATATATATACATATATATATATATATATATGTGTGTATGTATGTGTGTCTCTCTTTATTTAGTTATCGATCTCTCTCTCTCTCTCTTTCTCCCTTTCTCTCTCTGTCCCCGCACCCTCCCTCGAGGCACCCGCAGTCGGCACCAGTCATCTGCCCTCCTCCCCCGTCCTCCTTCTCCTCCTCCTCCTCCTCCTCCTGCTCCTCCTCCTCCTCCTCCGCCTCCTCCTCCTCCTCATCTCTCCTGCTCGTCCTCGTAATCGTCCTCGTTCTAGTCATCCCGCTTCCGTCATCCTCCTACTCTTCCCACTCGAGGTATTCCTCCGAGTGCTGATGTCTTTCTTTCTCATTTCCTCCCGCCCCTCCTCCTCCTCGAATGCCTCATCTCCTCCTCCTCCTCAAGTTACCCCCAAAATCCTAAGACTCCTCCTCATCCTCCTCCTCCTCTCTCCTCATCCTCATCTCATCCTCATCCTCCTCCCTCCTCCTCCTCTCCTCCTCCTCCCTCCCAATCTTCCATACTCCTCTCCTCCTCTCGTCCTCCTCATCCTCTCCTCCTCCTCCTCCTCCCTCCGCTCTCCTCCTCGTCCTCCTCCTCCTCCTCCTCCTCCTCTCCTCCTCCTCCTCCTCCTCATCCTCTTCCTCCTCCTCTCCTCCTCCTCCATCCTGATCCTCCTCCTCCTCCTCCTCCCTCCTCCTCCTCTCTCTTCCTCCTCCTCCTCCTCCTCATCCTCCTCCTCCTCCTCCTCCTCCTCCTCCTCCTCCCTCCTCTCATCCTCATCCCTCCTCCTCCTCCTCCTCCACCTCTCTCCTCCTCCTCCTCCTCCTCCTTCTCCTCCCTCCTCATCCTCATCATCCTCGTCCTCCCTCCTCCTCATCATCATCATCATCATCACATCATCATCATCATCAATCATCATCATCATCATCACATCAGCATCAGCATCAGCATCAGCATCAGCATCAGCATCATAATACATCATCATCATCATCATCATCATCATCATCATCATCATCATCATCATCATCATCATCATCATCATCATCATCATCATCATCCGCCTCCTCCTCCTCCTCCTTGCTCCTTGCTCCTTCCTCTTTCCTCCTTCCTCCTTCCTCCTCCCGCCGTCCTGCTTCCTCCTTCCTCAGTCTTCCTCCTCCTCCGCCTCCTCCTTCTCAGCAGCATCATCATCAACATCAGCATCAGCATCATCATCAGCATCACCAGCATCAGCATCAGCATCATCATCAACATCATCATCAGCATCATCATCAACATCATCATCATCATCAGCATCATCATCATCAGCATCCTCACAATCAGTATCATCATCAGCACCGTCATCATCAGAAGCAGCAGCATCAGCATCATCACCATCACCAGCATCATCACCACCACAAGCAGCATCACCATCAGCATCAGCATCATCGTCATAATCATCATCAGCATCATCAGCATCATCATCATTATCATCATCAGCAGCAGCATTATCAGCAGCAGCATTAGCAGCATCAACAGCAGCATCAGCAGCATCAGCATCATCATCAGCATCAGCATCATCAGCATCGGCATCAGTATCATCAGCAACAGCAGCATCAGCATCATCGATCATCCTCATCACCAGCATCATCATCATCATCATCACCATCATCATCATCAGCATCAGCAGCCTCGTCAACATCAGCATCAGCATCATCATCATCGTCAGCAGCATCATCATCGTCAGCATCATCATCGTCATCATCATCATCAGCATCATCATCATCAGCATCAGCATCAGCATCAGCATCAGCATCATCATCATCAGCATCAGCATCATCATCATCATCATCATCATCATCATCATCGTCATCATCCGCCGTCTCCTCCTCCTCCTCCTCCTCCTGCTCCAATTCCTCCTTCTCCTCGTCCTCCGCCTCCTCATCACCATCCTCCTCATCATCCTCCTCATTATCAGCATAAGCATCACCACCATCAGCATCAGCATCATCAGCATCATCATCATCAGTATCGCCATTCTCATCAGCAGCATCATCATCATCGACAGCATCATGCTCAGCAGCCGCAGCATCAGCATGAGCATCATCATCATCATCAGCAGCAGCAGCAGCATCGTCATCGGCATGATCGTCCGCCTCATCATCAGCAGCATCAGCATCAGCATCCGCAGCAGCATCATCGTCAGCAGCATACATCATCATGACAATCAGCATCATCAGCAACAGCATCAGCACCATCATCAGCAGCATCACATTCATCACTATCACCATAATCAACAGCTGCAGCATCACCATCATCAGTAGCAGAAGCATCAACCGCATCAGCATCATCAGCATCATCATCAGCAACATCATCATCAGTTGCAGCAGCAGCATCCTCTCCCTCGTCAGTATCCTCCTTCTCGCCCTCATCTTACTACTCCCCTCCTCCTCCTCATCCTCCTCATCATCATCATCCGCCTCCTCCTCCTCATCATCCTCCAGTTCCTCCACCTCCTCCGCCTCCTCCTCCTCCTCCTCATCCTCCTCCTCATCCGCATCCTCCTCCTCCTCCCCCTCCTGCTACTTCTCCTCCTCCTCCTCCTCATCATCATCATCCTCCTCCTTCTCCTCCTCCTCCTCCTCCCTCTACTCCTCATCGCCATCGTCCTCGTTCTAGTCCCCCTTCTCCTCCTCCTCATCCTCCTCATCCTCCTCCTCCTCATCCTCCTCCTCCTCCGCTTCCTCCTCCTCCTCCATCCTGATCCTCCAACTCCTCCGTCTCCTCCTCCCCCACCAGCTCCTCCTCCTCATCCCCCTCCTCTTCCTCCTTCTCCGCCTCATCAGCCTCATCTCCTCCTCATCCTCCTCCTCTTCATCCGCCTCCTCCTCCTCAACCTCCTCCTCCTACTCCTCCTCCTCCTCCTCCTCGTCATCGTCCCCCTCCTCCTCCTCATCCCCTCCTCATCCTCCTCCTCGTCCTCATCCCTCCTCCGCCTCCTCTCCTCCCTCCACATCATCCTCTCATCCTCATCAGCATCATCATCACATCATCATCAGCAGAGCATCATCAGCAGTATCATGTCATCAGCAGCCAGCATCATCAGCATCATAGCATCAGCATTCCTACACATCAGACGCATCCTCACCAGCATCATCGTTCAGCATCGTCAGCATTCATCAGCATCAGCATCCTCATCATCAGCATCAATTCACATCAGCATCATTCATCATCAGCAGCGCATCAATCATCATCATCAGCCTCATCATCGTCGGCATCATTCCTCCCTCCGCCTCCTCACCTCCTCCTCCGCCTCCTCTTCCTTCTCCTCATCCTCTCCGCCTCCTCGCCTCTCTTCCTCCTCCTCCTGCTCCTCCTCCTCCTTCCTCAACCTCCGCCTCTACTCCTCTTCCTCATCTCCTCTTCCTCCGACTCTCCGTTCGCCCCCCTCCTCCTCCTCCATCCTCTTCCTCCTCCTCCTCATCCTTCCTCCTCCTCTCCTCCTCCTCCTCCTTCCTCATCATCATCAGAGATCATCGGCATCCTCTTTCTTCTCCTCCTCCTCGCTTTCATCCTCCCCATCCTCTTATCCTCCTCATCCTCTCATCTGATATCATCCTCCCCCTAACCTCCTCCTCATCCCCATCATCCTCCTCCTCCTCTTCGTCCTCCTCCTCCTCTCTTCCTCCCTCTTTTCTCCTCCTCCTCCTCCTTCCTCGTCATTCTCTACTTTCTCCTCCTCATCATCCTCAGTCCTCCTCCTCCTACCCCTGCTCCTCCTCATCTCCCTCCTCATCATCATCATCATCATCAGCAGCAGCCAGCAGCATCACAACAGCATCAGCAGCATTCATCATCATCATCATCATCATCATCATCATCATCTTCATATCATCATCATCATCATCATTCCATCATCATCATCAGCATCATCAGCATCATCATCATCATCATCATCATCATCATCAACATCATCATCATCAGCATCATCATCATCATCATCAGCATCATCAGCATCATCATCCTCATCCTCATCATCACCAGCATCAGCATCGACATCAGCATCAGCATCAGCATCAGCATCATCATCAGCATCATCATCATCAGCATCATCATCATCATCCATCATCATCACCATCATCATCATCTTCGGCATCATCATCATCATCATCATGAGCAGCATCATCATCATCATCATCGGCATCCCAATCATAATCACCATCATCATCGTCATCAGCATCAGCATCATCATCATGAGCACCATGCTCATCATCATCAGCAGCAACATCATCAACAGCATCATCAGCATCGATAGCAGCAGCATGAGCATCAGCATCGTCATCATCATCAGCATCAGCAGCATCAGCATCATCAGCATCATAAGCATCAGCATCCTCATCATCATCATCAGCATCATCATCATGAACAGCATCGTCATCAAAATCATCAGCAGCATCAGCATCATCATCGTCATCATCATCACCATCATCATCATCATCATCATCATCATCATCATCATCATCATCATCATCATCATCATCATCATCATCATCTTATTGCTCCTCCTCCTCATCCTCCTATTTCTCCCTCCTCGTCCCCCTCGTCCTCAGATTCCTCTCCCTCCTCCTCTCCCTCCTCCCTCCTCCTCCTCCTCCTCCTCCTCCTCCTCCCTCCTCCTCCTCCTCCTCCTCCTCCTCCTCCTCCTCCTCCTCCGCTCCGCATCCGCATCCTCCTCCTCCCCTCCTCCTCCTCCTCCTCCTCTCCTCCTCGCCCGTCCTCCTCCTCCTCCTTCTCCTTCTCCTCCTCCTCCCTCCTCCTCCTCCTCTCCTCCTCCTCCTCCTTTTCCTCCTCCTCCTCCTCCTCCTCCTCCTCCTCCTCCTCCTCCTCCTCCTCCCCCTCCTCATCGTCGTCCGCCGCCTCCTCCTCATCATCAGCATCATCAGCATCATCATCATCAGCATCATCAGCATCATCATCATCATCATCATCATCATCAGCATCATCATCATCATCTTCCTCCTCCTCCGCCTCCGCCTCCGCCTCCGCCTCCGCCTCCTCCTCCTCCTCCTCCTCTTCCGCTCCCTCCTCATCATCATTATCATCCTGATCCTCATCCTTATCCTCATCCTCATCCTCCGCCTCCGCCTCCGCCTCCTCCTCCTCCTCCTCCTCTTCCTCTTCCTCCTTGTATTATTAGTAAGGTTATAATTACTATTCGTATTAGTAGCACTACGATTCTTGGCATTAGCATTATTCGTATTTAAATTACTAGTGGTAGTAGTAGCAGCACTAGTTGTATTATTATTCTTATAGTATCATGATTACTCGTATTCGTATTCGCTTTCGCTTTATCATGTTGCTTCTTCTTATCATTATTACTATTATTCTAATTCGCAGTAATTGTATTAATATGCGTTGTCGGCGTCCTCTTCTTCGTCTCGCTGAAATTATTATTAGTATTATTATTATTACTACTATTATTATTTATATTATTATTATTGTTATTATTATTGTGGTTATTATGAATACTATTATTACTACTATTATTATTACTATTATTATTATTGTTATTTGAATTCTTTTTACTATTACAACTATTCCCCCAATCAGAGCTTGCCTCTATGGGGTCCTAGCGGATTCATATGATTAGGTTTGTCGCCGATTTTCGCTGCACGCCCGGGTGCCCGGGTGCCCGGGGGTGCCCGGGACCCGGGTGCTGCCCGGGGGGGACCGGGGGCCCGGGGGCCCGGGAGCCCGGGTGCCCGGGCGTGCCCGGGGGTGCCCGGGGGTGCCCTATAGCCCTATATCCCTAAGACCTATAGCCCTATAGCCCTATAGCTCAATAGCCCAATAGCCCTACAACACTATAGCCCTATAGCTCTATAGCCCTATAGCTCCTTATAGCCCTATAGCCACCTAACCCTATAGCCCGAATTGGGGGTTTTCTACGGCATCATAATATTATTAGGTTTCGTCTACAAAATTTTTTCATTACATCAATAATATTAGTATTCTCAGTTTCCCCAAAATCAAAACGATGGGGTTCTTGATACTCCACATGTCCAAAAGATGGGGGTATCAGAGATGATGATGAGTGTCGTGATGATGACCATAGTATGGTGCGAGTATGATGTGAGTATGATGGTGCTGGGAATGATGGATGAATATGATGCTGATGATGATGATGATGACGATGATGATGATGATGATGATGATGATGATGATGATGATGATGATGATGATGATGATGATGAGGATGATGATGATGATGATGATGATGATGATGATGATGATGATGATGATGAGCAGATGATGAGGATGTCTCGAGCGGCTTGCTGGTTCTAGCACTCCTAAGGTGGGGCGCCAGGGGGTATCTCACGGCCTCCGTTCGCGCGCAGATTGCGAGGATGTCTCAGGCGGTTTGACTGTTTTGGTCGCGAACATCCTTTGTTTTCGGAGCAGATGTTGAGGGTGTCTCGTGCGAGGCGCCTCCTCAGGGGGGGCCGCCAGGGGTATCTCACGGCGTCTGTTTGCGCCCAGATTGCGGGGATGTCTCAGGCGGTTTGCCTGTTCTGGTCGCGAACATCCTCCGCTTTCGGAGTAGATTTGGAGGACGTCTCGAGCGAGGCGCTCATGTTCGCCCCCCATGGGGGCCAGATTTTGAGGATGTCTCGATCGGTTTGCCTGTTTTGGTGGCCAGGCTCGTGGGCACAGATTCCCCCCAGGCTGCTACAGGAGGCTCCAGCAAGCTCCACCCAGGAGGCCACATGAGGTCCCAGGAGGCATCAGGAGGCCACAGGAAGACTCAAGAGGCCACAGGATGTCCCAAGAGGCTCTAGGAGGCCCCAGGAGGCCACGGGAAGACTCAAGAGGCCATAGGATGTTCCAAGAGGCTCTAGGAGGCCCCAGGAAGCCCCAGGAGGCATCAGGAAGCCACAGGAGGCCCCAGGAGGCCACAGGAAGCGCCAGAAGGCCCCAGAAGGCAACAGGAGGCTCCGAGAGGCCCCAGGACCAGGAGGCCTCAGAAGGCAACAGGAGTGGCTCCGATACATGTGTTTTACGTATGCTCATATAGCTTGGGCCTCACTTGGAGCACGAATCCTTGATGTGGCACGTGTGTGTCTATATACTGTCCTTCTCCTGCGTATACAATCCTAAATGTGTCACGTAGGTTCCTATATATTGGGCCTCCCCTGTGGCACGAGTCCTTGGTGGTTTACGTGTGTTCCTATGGATTGCCCTTCTCCTGCGGCTCCAATCCGCAATGTAAATTGGGCCTCTCCTGGGGCACGAATCCTCTCTAGGAGGTCCCAGGAGGCTCCAGGAGGCCCCAGGAGGCCCAAAGAGGCTCCTGGAGGCCCCAGGAAGCCCCAGGAGGTTTCAGGAGGTCCCAGGAGGCCCCAGGCTCATGCGCAGAGACGCGCTCGTACTACTGAGACTCGTTCACAGTCCAAGACATTCGCAAGTAGATTCATGGCCAGACCGTCACAACTCATGCCCGCGAATATTCGAAAAGTTTTGCGCCTTGGCACTCACTGCGGACAGGCCCATGCGAATAGATGAAAATATGGGGAGCTCCACGCAGTGAATACAAATTGATAGTAATAATAATTATCCTCCTCTTTCTCTTGTTACTATTATTACTATTATCCTCCTCCTCCTATTCTTCCTCCTGCTCCTCCCCCTCCTCCCCCTCCTCCTCCTCCTCCCCTCCTCCTCTTCCTCCTCCCTCCCTCCTTCTCCTCCTCCTCCTCCTCCTCATCCTCATCCTCATCCTCCTCCTCCTCCTCCTCCTCTTGGCTCCCATTGCGTGAGCGCCCCCCCCCCCCCCCCCTCTCGAGGCACTCGCCATCACGAGCCGCGCCGTGACAGAGTGTGGTAGCGCTGGCAGGCCAGGCACCACGGTAGGAGTCGTGGAAGCGCCGAGCGCTTATCAATGCAGATGGGGAAGGTTCAGGAGAAGAGGGAGGGAGAGGGGGGTGGGAGGGTGGGTGGGGGGGGGGCGAGGGAGGAGGTAGGACATGGGGGAGAGGGGCAGGGGGAAGGGCATGCAGGAGAGGGGGAGATGTTGCGGATCGCGGTGGGAAAGGGGAGGGAGGGCGGAGGGATGGAGGAGCGAGGGAGGAGCGGCGCAGGGAGGGGGGGGGGTAGGACGGAGGGCTGGAGGATCGAGCGACGGAGCGCGAGGGCGGCGGCGGGGAGTGGAGGGGAGTGGAGGGGGGGAGGGGGGCCCCTTACCGGGCCACGGGACGGTCAAACAATTGTTCAGGAGGAGAAACCAGTCCCGAGGAGGGGGTCGAGACTTGTAGGGGTCGCCGTTGTGAATCACCGAGTGCGTTCCACTACTCGCAGAGTTCCTACTCGCAGACGCCCGAAAAGCACATGCTTGCATCGATGAAACGTATCGTAGAGTGCGGATCCGGGTCATTCGCGAGTGGGTACTTTGTGAGCAGTGGAAGGCGCTGGTCTCAGGAGGGAAAGAAACACACAGACACAATTAATCGA
This sequence comes from Prorocentrum cordatum, assembly GCA_963575745.1. NCBI lineage: Eukaryota > Dinophyceae > Prorocentrales > Prorocentraceae > Prorocentrum > Prorocentrum cordatum. The sequence continues at coordinate 164,207 of CAUYUJ010016518.1, read as the reverse complement.
CGATTCCTCCGAAAATTAAAGGAAATGTGGGAAGTAGGGGGGAAGACGGAAACCCCAAACATATGGGAAAATTTGGGGAATCTGTTTATGTGTCTGTAAATGTTTGTGTGTCCTTGGGCCCCTTCATTGTCTTGCTACAAAAGTCACGACGTCGGGGGTCTGGGGAGCTTGCACGGACATCGATTCACGCGCGAGTGTCCTCGCGGACTGCGTGGATCGGGCATCTCTGGACCACGGGCACAGTGGAACAACGTTATGTCCCGCCTTATTTGCCCATATCCCTCCAGCCCACAGTTAACGGAACGCGCCTGCTGACCTCGGAATCTTGACCGCGGAGCCGGCTCCACCTAAGCACTTGCGCAGGATGCGAGGCCCCACAGCTCCCACCACCCTTGCAAACATTATATTTGTGCTCCAAGATCCTGCTGGCGTGCCATCGCCCCACAGATTGGCGCGCGAGCTCGCGCGCCGTCTTCGGCCAAACGTGCATCGAAACAACGACCAGACCCTGATCATCAACTCGAGCAGTACTAGAGGGTACATTCCACCCCATGCGATCGAGCGTTGGCCAGGGCACCTCCAGAGGCCCCCGAAACCCACACCACGTCTTACAACCCTTGAATTGTTCCTCGAGCACTAGCCAAGCCCTCTGGAGTCTGCCCGAGGGAGCGCGCTGTTCCCAAGCCAAGCTGGCGCGGGCCCTGAGGGGCTCCTAGGCGGCGTGATAAATGGGTTCTTACGCACGGTCACTTCGGGTGGCCAGGTGGAGGGCGAGATGGGCACTGCCCGCTGATCACCCGCAAAGCACGCTGGCGATCTGTCTCACGATGGCCAATTCCTCGGGGGCCGCACCGGGCACAGCCGCTCCATGGCCGCCAGGGGGATGCAATCCAGCGCGCCATATCGCAGCGACCTGCGCACCCGCTCGACTGCGCAATATGCGTCAACGAGGCAGCCGATCTCGAACTTTCGATAACCGAATTCATGCTTGATTAAAACCGAAGCCACGGAATTTCGTGTCCGAGTTTCGAGCACTTCTTAGACTCCAGTCTGAGTCGATCAGCCTTGCCTTTAAATCCAGAGGTCGCCCTTCTGGTATTCTCAGGCTCGATGATCATGCCCAACTTCCTGACTTCCTGCGCACACATGTGTTCCGCGCCATGTAGGTTGGGCGAGTCACTCATGCGCGCGCAAACCCATGGAAAAGCGAAAACATAAACCAACGCTCGCGCCCTGACATCCGGGAACGCGCGGCGAAATCGCGCGAGACGCCAGCGCGGCGCTCGCAGGCCCCAACAGCCATATGCCAACAACTCTGGACTGGACGCAAGACTCTATCAGTAACCAAATTAAACGCAGAGGATTGCGCAGGGCCGTCGCTTCGCCCAGCAAGGCGGCAAACAGCACAGTCTCGAAACATGCCACTGACCCAGCACAACCGTAACAGCGTGCTAATCAAGGTCGCGCACTACGTCCGCCTGCAGGTTAAGTTCATACGCAGATTGCGTAGACGAACAGCATCCCCTTTCTATTGCCCCACATGCGCGGACTTCCGCGCGCGGTCACCCACTGCCACTGCGCGCGCGTGACCACGCGCGCGCCTGATTTTCCACCAACGCGATAAGTCTCGTACCTCCATCCAGTTACTCTACCTCGACCATCTCATTTACGCGGCATCTCCAAGTCCTGCGCACCTACTGGTAATTACACGCGCTCGGTGCCATGGTATGTCGACACCACCCTCCACTGCCGCGCCCCATCACCTGCCATTCGGCATGGTGTGCTATGACGGCAACGAGGGCCCCCGCACGGGAAGCCCCGTGAGCCTCGCCGGCCCCGCTCCAAAAAAAACTGCCCAATCCGCTCCCGATTAAAACCAATGACTTTCTCAACAATGCCAAGCGACTGAGAATCAAAATCAGGCCCCGCAAAAGAAAAGCGAAAACAGCCTTGGAATATTGCCCTGGCTTGCGCGCCCAGCACGCGCAGCACCTCATGCTCGCCAAAGGCTCTTCGAAAGAAGCTGAGCGCCTGCTGCACTGATGTGGGCAGTCTCACAGCTGGCGGCGAAGCCCGCTTGAACTCATCATCATCCAACCCCATTGCTTCCGCGTCTCTTGCGCGCTCGCGAACGCGATGCTTCCAGTTCCGTGAAAACGCCCGATATCCATGATGGCGTGTAATCTGGTAGCCTGACGCGACCTGCCCCCGTGCCACTCTCTTTGCGAAGTTCACGCACCATCCGAATCCAGGAAGGCTTCTAGACGAGCGACGCACGTTTACCTGCGCGCCGCTGCGATCGAAGCCCAGGCAATCGGCCCGGACTTTTGCCTGGACAGCCCGATGCCCCATCTGGCCTCGACGAACTTCACCTTTGCGGGCCCCCCGCGCCCCGGGCGCGGCACAGTCTGACCCCCCACCAGGTCGCGCCTGCGCAGAAGCTCTATTTCGACGCCAGACAAAAACATGTCCCATCTGCGCCGTAGATCCAGCTCATTCCCCACAGCCATCAAAATCTCCGTCGCGTCAGTCCACGCCACGGGCGCCCCGGGACATCCAACGGGAGATCCTCCGGGGAGCGTTTCGGGTTCGACCCGCACTCTCAGCCAGACCTCTCGATGTCCACTCCGAGGGGCACGCGCGCCAGCCACGCAGAAGCTCGGTCAACGGCAGGCGCGCGAACCTCAGTGCCAGGGGGCACGAGGTTGCAAAAAAATCCAATGCGCTGCCCTCGGTCGCGATGGTGACTCAATAAGTAACCTGCTTCGGGACAATTAAGACGCTCCGAAGCTGCCCCGGGCACGCTTGTCCATTAATGGTCGCGAAGCCAATGTTCTAGTCGCCTCCGATCTCTCAACTTTTACTCATCTAACTTAACAGTCCTGATTAGCACATCATTTTGTACAAAATCTCTCGGTTGCCCAGGCCAAACCCAACTGCATGCGCAAAGCACGCAGACATTGCCACGACACCATCAGACACGTCCCACGGCACACTGGCCGCCACTCATCGCCCATCACATCAGGCAGCAGAGTCAAGTGAAGAGGCATCGCGACGGCGATGCTAATCGGCGCAACTCGAGACACTCAAGACGAAAGCCCATCCAGGGCCGCGCGCACCGCGAGGCAAAATATGTCATTGAATCCTGGATGCCCAAGTCTTCGCTGAAAAGAGAGAGGCGCGGTGTCATTAGCTTTGCGTTCCTGACTTTATACAACACACTATCTGCTGCCTTATGCATCGCAGCAGCGGGCCACGCGTCGTGCGCGCCGTTGTTCGTGATCTCCCCCGTGGAATTCACTTGGCCGTCGCCCTGCTGGGACTCCCGCGGACGCGCTCCGCCCGACCGGCGTCGAGCCCGCCGCGGAACCCCAGGAAGCCCCAGCGAAAAATGTGCGCCGCGCCTGAGCGGGAACGCAACTTTCAGAAAACGTGCGCGCGGCGCCGAAGCGAGAGCGACATTTCGCCCTGTCGCGCGCAATGTGCACCGCGCCTCCTTCCTGCCACGCATTTCGCAAACCCGACGACAAGAAAATCCCCACAGAGAAGAAACATATCGCCATTGTACGGTTTTTGACCGGTGGGATGGCCCCTCCCGCGTGGGGTTGCCCCAGACGTCCGCGCGCGATGTGCGCCGCGTCCTATTCCTGCTAAGCATTTCGCATGGTCGGCGACAAGAACGGCCATGTTGAGAGAAAAACGACGACGTTGTATCGGTTTTCTACAGTGAGGATGGGAGGACCCAGATTGACGGCCGCGCGCGATGTGCGCCGCGTCCTACTCCTGCTACGCATTTCGCACCGTCGACGACAAGAAAGGTCATGTCCAGAGAAGAAACGACGACTTCGTATTGATCATGTACAATTAGGATGGGAGGGCCCGGATGGAACCCCTTGGTCGGCCGGCCAGAGGGGGGGGCGTAAGAGTATATTCTAATAAGGAATAAGGATAGGTGGAGGAGGAGGAGGAGGAGGAGGAGGAGGCGCAGGAGGAGGAGGAGGAGGAGGAGAAGGAGAAGGAGGAGGAAGAGGAGAGGAGTAGGAGTAGGAGTAGCAGGAGAAGGAGTAGTAGGAGTAGGAGTTAGAGTAGGAGTAGGAGAAGGAGTAGGAGTAGGAGTAGGAGTGGAAGTAGGAGTAGGAGTAGGAGTAGGAGTAGGAGTAGGAGTAGGAGTAGGAGTAGGAGTAGGAGTAGGAGTCAAGCTAGCCAGCTCGAGCGAGTCAAGCATGGCATGCCCAGTCCCACCCGCCCTCCCACAACATAAGAAGCAAAGCTGGCACAACTGGGGGCCGAAGTCACACCGGCCAGCCGGTTTGGTACAGCTGATGCGGCCGCGATGGCGGTTGCCGACGGGAACTGGCGAGCGCGTGTTGAATGCCGCGCACGCATTGCCAGACGAGTCGAGAATGGCCCGGTACACCGCAGGAAGCCAGAGGTGGCCGGAGGAAGCCCGACGGTCTGACAGGACACCCCAAAGCATTTTTGTGAAAAAGCATTGGGTTTTTGATGTTTTTATGTTGAAATGCTTGCAAACACACGGTGTTCGGTAGGATTCTGACATGAACGCGCGAGTGTGCTCTTTGTGGTATTTTTTGCACAGGATTCGCGGCCTGGGTGCATGACAGAGCATCGCGAGTGCACCGCGCGATGACGTGAAATCGCTGGATTTGACCGAATTCTTAAGATTCCTATGGTTTTCCTATGATTTCAGCAAGAGAGCCCGGGCGGGAAATTTGTACAATTTTTGTGAAAAAGCATTGGGTTTTTGATGTTTTTATGTTGAAATGCTTGCAAACACACGGTGTTCGGTAGGATTCTGACATGAACGCGCGCGTGTGCTCTTTGTGGTATTTTTTGCAATGGATTATCGCCGTGGACGACAGGACGTCCATGTCGAGAGGAAAAAATAAGAAAAATGTTGATTTTGTATTGTTTTTTACAGGTTAGGATGGGACCACCCGGATGCGGCCCCTATCGGCCGGCCTGAGGGGGGAGTAGGAGTATATTCTAATAAGGAATAAGGATAGGAGTAGGAGTAGGAGTCAAGCTAGCCAGCTCGAGCGAGTCAAGCATGGCATGCCCAGTCCCACCCGCCCTCCCACAACATAAGAAGCAAAGCTGGCACAACTGGGGGCCGAAGTCACACCGGCCAGCCGGTTGGTACAGCTGATGCGGCCGCGATGGCGGTTGCCGACGGGAACTGGCGAGCGCGTGTTGAATGCCGAAAAACAGAAACTGTGTATTGTCTTTTGCAGATTAGAATGGGACGGATTGGATGGGCGGGCGCGGGGTGTGCGCCGCGTCCCATTCCTGCCATGCATTTTGCGACGTGGACGACAGGACGTCCATGCGACGGTGCCAATGACGGCGACGACTCTAGAAGGATTTGAGCATGCGCTCGCGGCGACGCGCGCGCATGTCGCCCGCGTGGTATTTTTTGCACAGGATTCGCGGCCTGGGTGCATGACAGAGCATCGCGAGTGCACCGCGCGATGACGTGAAATCGCTGGATTTGACCGAATTCTTAAGATTCCTATGGTTTTCCTATGATTTCAGCAAGAGAGCCCGGGCGGGAAATTTGTACAATTTTTGTGAAAAAGCATTGGGTTTTTGATGTGTTTATGTTGAAATGCTTGCAAACACACGGTGTTCGGTAGGATTCTGACATGAACGCGCGCGTGTGCTCTTTGTGGTATTTTTTGCAATGGATTATCGCCGTGGACGACAGGACGTCCATGTCGAGAGGAAAAAAAAAGAAAAATGTTGATTTTGTATTGTTTTTTACAGGTTAGGATGGGACCACCCGGATGGGGCCCCTATCTGCCGGCCTGAGGGGGGAGTAGGAGTATATTCTAATAAGGAATAAGGATAGAAGTAGGAGGAGGAGGAGGAGGAGGAGGAGGAGGAGGAAGCAGAAGAGGGGAGGAAAAGCGAGGGAGAGAGGAAGGAGAGAGGAGAAGGAGGAGAACGAGGAGGGAGGCGTGGAGGCAGAGGGGGGAGGATGAGGGGAGGAGGCAAGCGAGGAGAGGGGTGCCCTCAGTCCGAGTACACCTCGTCGGCATCCTCCGCAGCCTCTGGCACAGCGCACGGGTACAGGCTGCCTGGGTAGGACACGTCCGCTCTCAGAGGCAGCGGGCGACGGCCTGTGGGCACTATCTCTTCTTCCTCGACCTTCCCCTCCTCCTCATCCTCCTCCTGCTCCTCCTCCTCCTCGTCATCATCAGCATTATCCTCATCATCGTCGTCATCATCATCAGCATCATCATCCATGTCATCATCATCAACAACATCCTCAACAGCATCATCAGCATCATCTGCATCATCATCATCAGCATCATCATCCTCATCAACATCATCATCATCAGCATCATCAGCATCAGCAGCAGCAGAAGCATCATCATCAAGGTCATCATCAGCAGCATCATCAGGATCATCATCAGCAGCATCAACGTCATCATCATAAGCAGCAGCAGCATCATCAACCGTTCTTTATTCTCATGAATAACTCCTTTCTGTCGCACCTCGAGGCCAGTCGGAAGGGCGGGCCGGGCGTTTCGTCTGAGACTTCCTTTCCACTTGTGATCCTGAAACTAAACATTTGCAACAGTTTTACGGACGGAGGGCGGATCGCTTTCAAAATGTGGCTCTCGCCATAGCACCGCGCACACCCGTCGAACAAATCTGCAAGAGCTTCACGGATTGAGGACAAGTCATTTTCAAATGTAGCTCTCGTCTTAGCGCGCACAGTCGTATGAAAATTTGCAAGAGCTTCAAGGACTAAGGACAGGTCGATTTCAATATGTGGCTCGCGCCTTAGCGCCGCGAACTTTCGTCATGCAAAATTGCAGCGGCTTCACGGACAGAGGGTGATGTGTTTGCCCAATGTTACTCTTGCCTTAGCGGCGCGCGCGCTCCCTTTAAGAGTTCAAAACAGTTTCAAGGATTATCACGGTCCCAAAGAAAAATGTGTTTGGGCACGATGACGGACTGTCAGGGCGCACCAGTTACGTTGATTCGTGGTGTTGGAATGGTGTGCTGGCACGGTTCTGGCCCGTCAAGACGCAACAGTAACGGTGCTTAGCGGCGTTGAAGCCCCAGAATGGTGTTCTGGCCCCGTGCAAAATGAATAAACGGTTGTCTTCCGAAGGGCCACTTGCTTCAGTGAAAACGGATCCTTGCATGGGCCCATGAAGAGGGAGCTTAAAGGGAGGGTTTACTGCAACATTGTTCATGGGTCTTGGGTCTACACTGGTCCTCCTCCTCCTCCTCTTCATCTCTTCCTCCTCCTCCTCCTCCTCTTCATCATCATCATCATCATCATCCTCATCCTCATCCTCATCCTCCTTATCATCCTCATCCTAGCCGTCCATCGTATCCTTCTCAACCTCCTCGCGTTCATCCACCTCCTCCTCCTCCTCCTCCCCCTCCTCCTCCTCCCCCTCCTCCTCCTCCTCTTCCGTCTCCTCCTCATCATTATAATCCTCCTCTTCAGTCTCCGCCTCCTCGTCCTCCTCCTCCTTCTCGACCTATTCTTTCCGTATCCTCCTCCTCCTCCTCCTCCTCATCATCATCATCATCATCATCATCATCATCCTTCTCCACTTCCTCCGCATCCGCATCGTCATAATCCTCATCCTCAACATCACTGTCATCATCACCACCACCACTACCGTCACCTTAATCCTCATCATCACCAGCATCATCAGCATCGTCGTCATCAGCATCATCTTCACCACCACCACCATCAGCATTATCATCATGACCATCATTATCAGCAGCATCGTCATCCTCATCATCGTCATCATCATCATCAACAGCAGCATCATCCTCATCATGTATCCTCCTCCACTCCACTCCCCATTTGCTTGCAGCTCCTCCATTCTACTCATCATCCTTCATGCTAATCATAATTCCTCCCCCTCCCGCTCCGTCATCCGTCATACTTCTTCATTCATTCCTCATTATGCATCATCGCTTCTTACTCCTTCCTGACCCCTTGTTCCCCATTGTTTTAGATGGCCTAATCCCCAACTCGAGTGGCAGCAGTCCAGGGACAATGCCAACGCACTCAACCATCCATGCGAAAAACCTCAATGCTAAGTGCACCCTACCATCACGTGGCCATTACTTGTGCCACGCAAGGGTCGGGGCAGGTTCTGCAATGTACAGCCATCCCTACCACAAGATCCACAACGAATGCGGGTGCGCACGCCAAACAACATGCTAACAACCCCGTCTTTACTTTGCCGTGTTGTTTTGTCGGCGCTGGTGGGAGCGTCGCAATGTTGCCCGATCTGGTTTGCCGCGTGGACCAGCGCACATGGCAAACTCAAAGGCGTCGAGCACGTGGCACGCCTGGCTCAAAAGGTGCACCTAACACATCAGGCACGCCGGACGACTTGGCGCGCGCGCGCGAAGGTGCACTTGGTGTGTGTTGCACACGTGCCCTAGGCTCGCCTGGCGTGCGTGGCGCTCCTGGGATACCTGGCATGCATGGGGAACCTCGCGCGTGTGACGCACCCGACGTCCAGACTGGCGATCAACGGCTGTCCATCGGCAGGCGACTGTGATCTCTGCCGAGTCTGAAGTGCTGCGCGTGTGGTGAGAGGGCGGGAGCGTTGATAGTGCGGCTGGGGTTGAGCGGGGCAGCTTTGGCCCCTGCCTCGGGGGAGCGGCCCCTGCCCCATACCCCAACACACACACACACACACACTCTCTCTCGTTCTCTCTCGCTCTCTCTCTCTCTCTCTCTCCCTCGCTCTCCCCTGTCTCTCTCTCTCTCTCTCTTGCCCTCTTTTCTCTCGTTCTCTCTCCCTCTCTCTCTCTCTCTCGTTGGGCAACGCCTGCGCGCCCCGCCGCGCTCCCCAAAAGGGGACACGGCGAAACGCGCGGGGCGTCGGTCCGGCCGCGGCGGGCCCCCGGGAAGGGGGCCCGCCCCGGACTCCGCTCGGCCGCCGCAGGCTGTCCGAGGGCCCCGCGGCGCGTCGGCGAGGAGCGCCGGGACGCGGCACGGCCAGCGACGCCACCTCCTCCTCCTCCCCCTCCTCCTCCTCCTCCTCCTCCCCCTCCTCCTCCTCCCCCTCCTCCTCCTCCCCTCCCTCCTCCTCCTCCTCCTCCTCCTCCCCCTCCTCCTCCTCCTCCTCCTCCTCCTCCTCCTCCTCCTCCTCCTCCCCAAGGGGGTAAGAGCGCACCAGCAAGGAGCGCCGGGACGCGCAGGCGTTCGGTCTGCGCAAGGAGTCCTAAGGATTCGCCAGGGATTCCTAGGGTTCCCTCGGGATTCATAAAGGGGTTGCTGGGTAGTGGAATCCTTAGGAGCCTTTGCAAATCGTAAGGGTTCGCTGGGTTTCCGAGGGACTCCACTAGGGACCCGGACGGCATGGCCAGCGACGCCCGGGGGGGCAAGGGCAACCCCGAACCCTAGAAGGACAGCCTGGCCGCCAGCCAGCAGGAACACGCGCAACTAAGCACGCCTCTCACGAGCAAGGCTGGCAGTGCCTCGCAATGCTGCTCCAAAGTGGCCGAGCACTGAGGCGCACGGCGGACGCAATGATGGCTACCTGCAGCACCTCCTACCACCGGAGAGCTTCCCCGCAGCCTTGCGCTCCAGCTTGTTGAGGACCTCCACCGCAGCACGGAGGTCGCCATCCCAGACGGGGACCTCGCGCCCCGCGGCCACCAATGCGGCTCTCGCGTTCGTAAGCCACTCATCTGGTGCGCCCTGGAAGAGCGCAGGCACTGTAGCCACGGCTCTGCGTCGCACAGCAGAACGAGCCCTTGCCTCCTTCGTTGCATGGCCCTTGTGGATATCCCAGCCCCATTCGGGCTCTAAATCTCACGGCCACCCCGACCGCCAGGCTTGGATACGTCGGCTCGTCGACGAAAGCCTCCGTGTCCAGCTTGGTCCCCAGACTGCCGCCTTGCCACCTTGCCTGCTCCAGCTCCACGCCCGCTGCAGTACATGCTGAAGCCCCCGCCGGCACCGACTCGCGCTCGAGCTCCGCGACTTTGGATTCGGTGCCGACAACGTTCCGCACCTCAGCGATCCTGGCACCCAAGCCGTCCTGGCTATCCGCGGAGCGCGCCCGCTTGCCCACGGCACCGAAACCGTCCATGGTCAGGCCGCCCTCCTTCACGCCGAGGCCCTTGAGCTCCGTCCAACCGAAGCCGTCCTGACCCTACGCGAAAGCGATGTCGAAGAACTTGGCGTCGGTGGCGCTGCAGAGGCCGCGTGCGCCCTCCAGCTCGGTCATCTCCTCGAGGTCGGTGGAGCCAGGGCAGCGGGCCCCCGCGATGCCCTTGACGCCGAACTGCCTCTCCGTCTCGCTGCTCTCCTCGATGTCGCGCGTCGCCTGCGAGTCCTTCACGGAGGAGCCCACGGCAAGGCACTTCACGGCGCACGTCTGCTCGCTGGAGTCTGCGCCGCTGCCGCAGTCAAACCAGCTGCGAGCCGCATCCGACGCATGCTGCCCCCCCCCAGGATACCTCAGGAGCCTGCTGGCAGCATCCAATTCGCGCCAGGCTCGCTCGAAGTGGGCCCGGGGCCGCAACCCCTTGTCGCGGCGCTTGGCCAGGCTCTTGGCGAGGGTGGCCTCGCCCGTGAGCGCAACCAACTCCGCGGCGATGCCGAGCGGCCGTTGCGTGCGGCTGCTCAGCCCAAGCCGCGCCGGGTCCTCACCGACCTGCGTGCTCTCGGCCTTCACCGCTCTCCCCGCCGGCAGCAGGAGCAGCAAGGCAGCCGCCGCCTCCATCGTGGGTACGGTGACGGTCCCCACGCCGTGCCGCACGACCACTCCGCGTTTCCCACTGTGCACCACGGCGGCGCGGCAGCGAAGGCGAAAAACACGCCCCCGTCGGATTCAGCCGAGCCCGAGCCGACTCCTGGAGCCCAAATGGCTACAACCTCTCTCTCTCTCTCTCTCTGTTTCCTTCTCCCCGCCCCCTCCCTCCGTCTCTCCCTCCTCCTCCTCCTTCTCCCTCTCAAGCGGCCTTCGGCAATCCCGCCCGAGGGCAGCATCGTGACCACCGGCGGAGGAGACATGCGCTGCGTGCTGCCCCACCTGAGAAGGAGGTCCAGCGTCCGGGGGAGGAGGACGAAGGAGCGCGAGGGGAAGGAGGGGGGGAGGAGGTAGAGCAGCAGCAGCAGCAGCAGCAGCAGCAGGAGAAGCAGGAGGGCGGAGGAGAGGCAGGACGGGACGGAGGAGGAACGAGGAGTCACGGAGAGGAGCGCGCTCGTCAGAAAGGGAGGCGAACGGCCAAGAGCAGAGGACTAAAAGTGGAGGAGGATGAGGAGGGGGAGGAAAAGGAGGAGGAGGAGGAGGAGGAGGAGGGTAGAGGAAAGAGAGGGAGGAGGAGGAGGAGGAGGAGGAGGAGGAGGAGGAGGAGGAGGAGGGGGAGGAGGACCAGTGCAAACCCAAAACGCATCAACGATGTTGGACTAAACCCTCCCTCCGAATTCCTTCTCAACAGGTCCCCACAAGACTGTATCTTCACTGCTGGAAGTGCCCCGTTGGTACACAACCGTCTGAGAATCCTCTATCGTAATAAAACATCACTCCTTGGACGTCAACGCCGCGAGATACCTTGAGCGTTGCGTCCTGACTTTCCTGATTCGTGTCGGATGACCATGGCTGGGACTTTCATGCGCACTTTTAAAAAGCGGATATTCGCGGCGCCTTAACGAGAGTCACATTTAGAAAACCACCCGCCCTCCATCCGTGAAGCTCTTGCACAATGTTACAGCGAATGTTCGCGGCGCTCAATCGAGAACCGCGTTTTGACATCAAACCGCCTTCCACCCGTGAAAGTCTTGCGAACTTTGAAACGAGCTGCGCGCGGCGCTAATACGAGCCACATTTAGAAAACCACCCGCCCTCCACCCTGGAAACTCTGGCACACGTTTACAACGAAGGTGCGCGGCGCGAAGGCGAGAACACATGTTGAAAAGGAGCTGCCTTCCATGCGTGAAAGTGTTGCGAACTTGTAAGCCGAATGTGCGCGGCGCTAGTACGAGAGCCGCACTTCGAAAACCACCCGTCCTCCATCCGAGAAGCTCGTACACAGTCTTAGAGCGAATGCTCGCGATGCTCAGGCGAGAGCCACATGTTGAAAAGGAGCCGCCGTCCACACGTGAAACTGCTGCAAACGTTTGAGACCCATGTGCGCGGCGCTAGTACGAGAGACACCTTTAGAAAACCTCCTGCCCTCCATCCACAAAACCCTTGCAAACTTTTCAGACGCATATGCGCTTCGCTAAAACGAAATCAACCATTTGAAAATCATCCGCCCTCCGTCCGGGAAGCTCGTCCATTAACGAATGCGCGCGGTGCTAAGCGAGAAACCCACTTGAAACCAGTCCGCCCAACATCCGTGAAACTCCCAAACGTTTGCGTCGAACATGCGCGGTGCTAAATCGAAAGCCGCATTGTGAAAACCACCTGCCCTTCATCTGCAAAACTCGTGTAAACTTTTAAACCGCATGCGCATGTCGTTAACGCGAGAACCACATGTTGAAAATCATCCGCCATCCATCCGCAAAGCTTTTGCCTTTTAAGACTAATGCGCGCGGCGCTAACGGGACAACCATATGTTGAGAGGAGAGGGAGGAGGAGGAGGAGGAGGAGGAGGAGGAGGAGGAGGAGGAGGAGGAGGAGGAGATGGAGGAGGAGAAGGAGGAGGAGGAGGAGAAGGGGGATGAGCAGGAGAAGGAGAAGCGGGACGGGCGAGAAGAGGGCAGGGGGAGGACGCAGGGAAAAAGTCGGGTAAACATTGCCTGTCCCGTTCAATCCACGCCCGAAGCCTCCCCCTGCCCTCCTCCCGCTCACCCCGCCTCTCCGCATGTCGCCTTCGTCCTCCTCCTGCTCCTGCTTATTCTTTCTGGAGCTGGGCGGGCGTCATGCGCTCGGCCTGGAGTCTTTCGCGAGGAAAAAACACCACGAAAAACTAACTCGGGCTGAATGGTCTACAGATCAAGCCGGGAGGGCGCAACCAAAAAAAAAAAAAAAAATGTGAGAGCATGAGAGAAAGCAGGGTACTGAGGCCCGCTGTGGGGCAAAAAGTATGTGCCCGCCTGGCCAGTGAGGAGGGTGATGGAGGTGATACTGGAAACAAGACCCAAACGATGATGTGACCGTTTTTATTCATTGTTTTTCATTGTTTTGCCGACCGGCGCGGGCCCTCGCACCCCCCCTCCCACCCACCCACCCCATGGAGTAGATATTGGCCGTTTTTGGCGCCTGTTTCAGGCAGGCGGAGTCCCTCCCCCATAGGACGCACTGTTGTCTGGAGCCAGACCCCCACCCCCCCTTCCGCCCAATGTCGAAACTCCGAATGAGAAAACGCTCACTATCGAGGAGTGGGAGGGCACGAAATACGATGCTGGTGGCAGTAGGGGCATTAGGGCGGCGGTGTTGTATTGGGCGTCGGGGGTTAAAGCCACTCCGTCGACCAGCCAGGCCAAGAGTACATGAAGGTTGCACGCGCGCTAGCTAAATGGGATCCTGTGATCCTGGGGGACCTCCTGCCCGCGTCTCTGCACCTCGAAGATCCTCCTCTCCTCACCCTGCGTCGCACCGACAAAAGTAACGAAGCTAAGCAGGGCATACAGGCTGGCCTGCTTGGCTCCAAAGTGTGGGGCTCTTATCTTACTGGATCGGTGCTTCAACTGGTACACTACTGTTTGTATACAGGCAGGCTGGCGTGGCAGAGTCAAAGACCAGGTGAGTGGGCCGATGGGGGTGATCACGATCGCGATCCAACCTACAGATCAGATGTGGAGAGGAGGTGAGGTGAGAGTAGCGTAACTGACGCACGGCAGCACACCGTAGGGCAGGTGCCCCTGCGGCGAATGCCAAAATGGCCATAGGATGCCAGTAGGGCTCCATCACTTCCACCACCACCACCCCATCCGTCCCATCTCCAGACCCGTACCCGTATCCTTGAACAGTCTGCGCGCGAGGATAGTGCAACTGGGGCTGTGCGTGGCTGGGTTTTGTATGGGCTAACTGCGGAAGTGCGTGCTTTGGCACAACTGCACTGGTTGTTTTGGCAGAGCCGTGCGCGAGATACACTTGGAAGAGCGGCGCAGCGAACACAAGTGCATAAGGAACGATGATGGTGGCGGGGATCTTTGGGAGCTACATGTAGCGGGCGGAACACCCTTGCCTAGATGTAGGAATGCAACGGGCGATGCAACCTGACTTGCTCTCTGTTGTGACACTGGTTATGTCAGAATGCCGTCCTGTGAGCGCCCTCCCCACGCATACACAAGAGGGCCCTCTTCACCCAAACAGGCAATACTGCTGGCCGATGCAGGTGCTGTGCACATGAAGTGGGGGAGTGAATGAGGGATGGGAATGGGAGATGGGGAGTACGGGAGTCTGGAGCGAAGTTGGGCGAAAAGAATAGGAAAGCGGTGTCGTACAGCTGCTCGTAGACACTGCGTGGTTGAGCACTACTGGATCGAAACGCCATGTCAAGTCTCTACGAAAGTCGGGCTGTTGGCATCGCGGAGACAGGCGCCACAAATGAGCTTTCTGCAACACGAATTGTGATCAGCAGTGAAAAAAGTAAGGGGCTGAAGGCGGATGCTGAGTCCTAAACCTGAGGCTAGCGATCGAGGCGCCGCTGCTTGGGGAGTACTCAGATGGCCAGTGTAGGCCCCAACCTTCCTCAAAGTGCCCTCCCCTCTCCCAATCTAGGCTGTTTAAACTGTGGGCTGTAGGATACCAGAAAGATGTAAAAGGCTGTCAGCAACGAAACCTCCCCTCGCCTCCTCTGGCTATACCCCGTTCCCACCCCCTGCCAAGTAACTGGATAGAGGAGGATGCATGCTTGCAACTATTTCAGCTGGAATTGTAAACGTAGGCGGTGGGGCACGTAGCATCGTCTGCCTAACAGGTGGCGCTGCTACTGCGCATATGTGAGTCGTATGTACTATGGCACGGGTAAGGTTACGGTGACGCCGGCAGTAGACCCGTCTCACACACTACCAGGGGCGGCATGGAGTTCTCCTTCGGAGGAAGACCCATGCGCAAACATCCCGTGCAACTCCACCCGCAATTCCCAAGCGGGTATGTGGACGCTAGGCTGGCATTGATAAGCTGCCTACGCTTGGCAGCCGCTCAGTACTCTTAACATAAAAGTGGCATCCCAACTAATGGCCGGCCAAACCCCCAAGTATGCCCCGTAGCGCAGGGTATGGGCCATCGCGGTACTGGTCGCGGATGTCGTGGTCAATGTGTCATATCGTGATGCTGCTGTGTGCTTGTGCTTCGTGGTTGTGCTGTTTTGGGTGGTGGTTTCGTGGTAGTGTCGTGGTGGTTTCGTGGTACTTGCTGTCATTATGTTTGGGCTTGGACTGCGATTAGATGTTGTGTATACTGCTGCTGGCGGACTGGAACGACCCTGTGATATTATATCAGTGTCGGCTCATTGAAGTTGTTGGGGCTATGCATGGATTCAATGGGAATTGATCCTGCCTGGCCACCTTCTTGTCGGTCGAGGGGCGGTGGGGCCTCTGGTGGGAAGCATGCCCCGATGGTCGCTTAAAGCTGCGTGGCGCGATGTGCTGCGTACTTGGCGAAAGACGTGTCGGGTGGAGGTAAAACGATTGGGATGCGGAGTCGTGGTGGAGGTCTGCGATAGCTGCATTGTGACTGTCGAGTTGTTCTGCACGTGTGCGCGTAGCTCCTCGTGTTGTCGTGCTGGTGCCGTCGTGTGGTGGTGACTGCCGCCAGTTGTCTCCAGGTCCGTGTCGTCACTGTGCGGCTGAGTATCGTAACTGTCGGAACTGCTCGTCAGTGTGCTGGTGCCTGTGTCGGCTGGTGTTCCGTATGCTATCGCATCGTGTGAGCAGCTGATATTGCCCAACAGCGCGGCAGCCTTGGGTGCGTCGTCTGTCCAGTCAGTGCCAAGCAAAAGAAAAGTCACTGGGATCCGTGCGAACGCGTACAAAGAATCGTGATGTAGTGTCGTCCCGTCTGACCTGTCGACCATGTTGCGGATGGAGTGGTTTGTGATTGCTAGTTTTAACCTGAAGCGCTCGTCTTCGTCATCGTGTGTTGGCTGAGTGCTTATTAAAGCTGAAGTCTGGTGTTTGGAGTCACGTTGAGGTGCTGCTAGTGGTCGGTGCCTCTTGGTGATGTTGGCAATGTGTTCGCACTTGGTCCGTTCAATCGAGTGAGGTTGGAGTAAAGGTGGGTGTGAAAGCATGTAGGGCGGCAGGCCGCTGGTGAAGATCTCGTTATTGTACTTGTCGAGGTACCTGTAACACTTGTCGATTATGAGGTAGTCGCCTGTACATCTGTGCGTGTACAACTTGTCCTCGTCGTTGAACTACATTGCAGTGGTGCTGGCAGGGTCATCGCTTGCAATAGCTATTCAGCCTGGTGGACAGTGCGTGTCGTAGTGGATAGTTGGTAGAAGGGGTGCGAAGGCTGGTTGTGTGTTCTGGGGTGGGGGTGCTGTCGAAGCTGCTCCATGTGTCCAATATTGCTGGTATCGAGGTGTTCGGATCTGGCTTGAAACAATTCGCTCCAACGGCACCCCCGTTTAAGCCCCTCTTCGCCAGCGCAGTCACCCTCTGCCTAGCCACCTTCGGATCTGGCTCCAGCATGCGTGCTTTGGGAGTTGGTCTGGGTTGTATCTCAGCTGGCATCGTTGTTGGCTGTGGTTACTGTGAGCGTCTGTTGCCATGAAAACCCAAGTAGGGTAAGATGTGAGATGGTGATATCGGTCGCAGATGGCAACAGCATCGTTTGCGTAGTACGGTTTGCAAATCGTATTATGCCTTCTCCGTCTGTCGGTCTGCCCTTAGGTGTGCGTGCATCCTCTCGTAGTACGGGTGGTTGCTCTCAGTGTACGTCTTAATGCCATGCACCATGGGGGGTGTTGTGTGGATAAACTCCGTGCAGAGGGGATGTGGTATATGTGGGACTGGGAGTGGTTCAATGGAAGTGAATGATGGGACTGTGGGTACCGACAAGTGTTGCGGGAAGACTTGTTTGATTAGTTCAGGTTCCAGTGATCCAATTTCAGGTGGCCATTTCGGGTTGGCCGGTATCCGCGCGCTGAGAACGTGGTGCATCCTCCTCCATCGCCTCCTCCTCCTCCTCCTGCCCCTCCTCCTCCTCCTCCTCCTCCTCCTCCTCCTCCTCCTCCTCCTGCTCCTCCTCCTCCTCCTCTCCTCCTCCTCCTCCTCTCTCCTCCTCCTCTCCTCCTCCCTCCTGCTCCTCCTCCTCCTCCTGCTCCTCCTCCTCCTGCCCCTCTTTCCCTCATCATCATCATCATCATCATCATCATCATCATCATCATCATCATCATCATCATCATCATCATCATCATCATCATCATCATCATCATCATCATCATCATCCATCATCATCATCATCCTCCCTCGTCCTCTCCTCCTCCCCCTCATCCTCCTCCTCCTCCTCCCTCCCCTCCTGCTCCTCCTCCTCCTCATCTTCCTCCTCCTCCTCCTCCTCCTCCCCCTAATCAGGGAGGGGGGGGGGGGGAGGCGGCGGCGGCGGCGGCGGCGGACGGAGCACGCTCCCGTGCTCGCGCGCGCGCGCCATCCTCCTCTCCCCTCCCCACCCTCCATCAGGGAGGGGGGGGGGCCCACGGCGGCGGCGGCGGCGGCCCCGGAGCACGCTCCCGGCCCTGGGGCACCGCCAGGAAGCGTGCTTCCCCTGGGTTCACCGCTCCATCGATCCCGCGTCCTGTTTAGGTCGGCGCGTGCCCCCCTACAGGGGGATTTTCGACGACAAATTACCCTGGCGACGTACCCAACCCCTGCGCAAACGCGGGGCGCAAATAGTTTAGGACACTTTATAAAGGGGGCGATGACGGAACGAGGGTTACATATGTCTGCAGACGGAATTCGGGACACTCGCAGGACACTGGCTACAGGACAAAGACTAGACAAAGCTGATTAGTTACAATCCCTGAGCAACCCTAGCCACTTCGAAGGCGGGGGTCTCAGATCGCAGCCCCCCAGCGATGGCGAGGTCTAATTTGGGTCCGCGCGTGGCGACACTGTGCTGGGCCCCCCAGCAGGCCTCGAAAGTGGCGACAGTTTGACAGATCGCAGCCCCCCAGGGATGGCGAGGTCTAACTTGAATCTGCGTGTGGCGTCACTGCGCTGGGCCCCCCAGCAGGCCTCGAAAGTGGCGACAGTTTCACAGATCGCAGCCTGCCCAGGGATGGCGAGGTCTAACTTGAATCTGCGTGTGGCGTCACTGTGCTGGGCCCCCCAGCAGGCCTCGAAAGTGGCGACACTTTCACAGATCGCAGCCCCCCAGGGATGGCGAGGTCTAATTTGAGTCCGCGGTGAGTACCCACTGTGCTGGGCCCCCCAGCAGGCCTCGAAAGTGGCGACAGTTTCACAGATCGCAGCCCCCCAGGGATGGCGAGGTCTAATTTGAGTCCGCGGTGAGTACCCACTGTGCTGGGCCCCCCAGCAGGCCTCGAAAGTGGCGACAGTTTCACAGATCGCAGCCCCCCAGGGATGGCGAGGTCTAATTTGAGTCCGCGTGAGTACCCACTGTGCTGGGCCCCCCAGCAGGCCTCGAAAGTGGCGACAGTTTCACAGATCGCAGCCCCCCAGGGATGGCGAGGTCTAATTTGAGTCCGCGTGGCGTCACTGTGCTGGGCCCCCCAGCAGGCCTCGAAAGTGGCGACAGTTTCACAGATCGCAGCCCCCCAGGGATGGCGAGGTCTAATTTGAGTCTGCGGTGGGTACCCACTGTGCTGGGCCCCCCAGCAGGCCTCGAAAGTGGCGACGTTTCACAGATCGCAGCCCCCCAGGGATGGCGAGGTCTAATTTGTCTAAGGTGGGTCACTGTGCTGGGCCCCCCAGCAGCCTCGAAAGTGGCGACAGTTTCACAGATCGCAGCCCCCCAGGGATGGCGAGGTCTAATTTGAGTCCTGCGGTGGGTACCCACTGTGCTGGGCCCCCCAGCAGGCCTCGAAAGTGGCGACAGTTTCACAGATCGCAGCCCCCCAGGGATGGCGAGGTCTAATTTGAGTCCGCGGTGAGTACCCACTGTGCTGGGCCCCCCAGCAGGCCTCGAAAGTGGCGACAGTTTCACAGATCGCAGCCCCCCAGGGATGGCGAGGTCTAATTTGAATCCGCGTGGCCCACTGTGCTGGGCCCCCCAGCAGGCCTCGAAAGTGGCGACAGTTTTACAGATCGCAGCCCCCCAGGGATGGCGAGGTCTAAATTCAGCCTGCGGTGAGTACCCACTGTGCTGGGCCCCCCAGCAGGCCTCGAAAGTGGCGACAGTTTCACAGATCGCAGCCCCCCAGGGATGGCGAGGTCTAATTTGAGTCTGCCCGTGGCGTCACTGTGCTGGGCCCCCCAGCAGGCCTCGAAAGTGGCGACAGTTTCACAGATCGCAGCCCCCCAGGGATGGCGAGGTCTAATTTGAATCTGCGGTGGTACCCACTGTGCTGGGCCCCCCAGCAGGCCTCGAAAGTGGCGACAGTTTCACAGATCGCAGCCCCCCAGGGATGGCGAGGTCTAATTTGAATCTGCGGTGGTACCCACTGTGCTGGGCCCCCCAGCAGGCCTCGAAAGTGGCGACAGTTTCACAGATCGCAGCCCCCCAGGGATGGCGAGGTCTAATTTGAATCTGCGTGGGTACCCACTGTGCTGGGCCCCCCAGCAGGCCTCGAAAGTGGCGACAGTTTCACAGATCGCAGCCCCCCAGGGATGGCGAGGTCAAAGGCAGGGGGGAAGAGAGGGACGGGAGGCGGGAAGGAAGAAAGGAGACTCGCGAGCAGTGCTCTATTCAAAACGAGATCCCAACGCAGGAGGGTTGGGAAACATACCCCAAAAATTATCAGAAAATCATCCAATTACCCTGGCGACGTACCCAACCCCTGCGCAAACGCGGGGCGCAAATAGTTTAGGACACTTTATAAAGGGGGCGATGACGGAACGAGGGTTACATATGTCTGCAGACGGAATTCGGGACACTCGCAGGACACTGGCTACAGGACACAGACTAGATAAAGCTGATTAGTTACAATCCCTGAGCAACCCTAGCCACTTCGAAGGCGGGGATCTCAGATCGCAGCCCCCCAGGGATGGCGAGGTCTAACTTGGGTCCGCGCGTGGCGACACTGTGCTGGCCCCCCCAGCAGGCCTCGAAAGTGGCGACAGTTTCACAGATCGCAGCCCCCAGGGATGGCGAGGTCTAACTTGAATATGCGTGTGGCGTCACTGTGCTGGGCCCCCCAGCAGGCCTCGAAAGTGGCGACAGTTTCACAGATCGCAGCCCCCCCCAGGGATGGCGAGGTCTAATTTGAATCTGCGTGTGGCGTCACTGTGCTGGGCCCCCCAGCAGGCCTCGAAAGTGGCGACAGTTTCACAGATCGCAGCCCCCCAGGGATGGCGAGGTCTAATTTGAGTCCGCGGTGACCCACTGTGCTGGGCCCCCCAGCAGGCCTCGAAAGTGGCGACAGTTTCACAGATCGCAGCCCCCCAGGGATGGCGAGGTCTAATTTGAGTCCGCCCCACTGTGCTGGGCCCCCCAGGCCTCGAAAGTGGCGACAGTTTCACAGATCGCAGCCCCCCAGGGATGGCGAGGTCTAATTTGAGTCCGCGGTGGTACCCACTGTGCTGGGCCCCCCAGCAGGCCTCGAAAGTGGCGACAGTTTCACAGATCGCAGCCCCCCAGGGATGGCGAGGTCTAATTTGAGTCCGCGGTGAGTACCCACTGTGCTGGGCCCCCCAGCAGGCCTCGAAAGTGGCGACAGTTTCACAGATCGCAGCCCCCCAGGGATGGCGAGGTCTAATTTGAGTCCGCGGTGAGTACCCACTGTGCTGGGCCCCCCAGCAGGCCTCGAAAGTGGCGACAGTTTCACAGATCGCAGCCCCCCAGGGATGGCGAGGTCTAATTTGAGTCCGCGGTGAGTACCCACTGTGCTGGGCCCCCCAGCAGGCCTCGAAAGTGGCGACAGTTTCACAGATCGCAGCCCCCCAGGGATGGCGAGGTCTAATTTGAGTCCGCGGTGAGTACCCACTGTGCTGGGCCCCCCAGCAGGCCTCGAAAGCGGCGACAGTTTCACAGATCGCAGCCCCCCAGGGATGGCGAGGTCTGATTTGAGTCCGCGGTGAGTACCCACTGTGCTGGGCCCCCCAGCAGGCCTCAGATCGCAGCCCCCCAGGGATGACGAGGTCTAATTTGAGTCCGCGGTGAGTACCCACTGTGCTGGGCCCCCCAGCAGCCCTCGAAAGTGGCGACAGTTTCACAGATCGCAGCCCCCCAGGGATGGCGAGGTCAAAGGCAGGGGGGAAGAGAGGGACGGGAAGGAAGGAAGGAAGGAAGAAGGGAAGGAAGGAGACGCGCGAGCAGTGCTCTATTCAAAACGAACGAGAACCCAACGCAGGAGGGTTGGGAAAAATAGTCTGGGGACTATTTTTGGAATTGTTTTTTGCCTTTGGGGGGCATTTTTGGGGTATTCTTTTTTTTTCGTAGAAAATCCCCCTGAAGGGGGACACGCCCGACATAACCCTTGGTTCCTGACACCGCGTGGACCATTCAACCCTGAACGATCGGCGGCTTTCCGATCGCCCGATCGTTCCATGTAGGCCGATTCTGGACCACTGGCAGCGTTCAACCTTGAACGCCCGCCGCGGGGTCGCCGCCGGTCGACACGACGCGAACCTACCGCACCCACAGCTGCTGGAGGCATGCCCTGATCCCTGGGGAGCGGTGTGCCTGGACGCTCCCCCGCCCCCAGGGGGCGAGCAGCGGTCCACATCCACCACTCCCCAAAGGTCCTCGAGAACCCCCAGGGCAAGACTCCGAGGCTGTGGAGATGGACCTCTTCTGGCGGTGGACCTGGTAGGGCTCCCGCCCGGAGTAGTCCATGGAGCTCGCCTGGCATCGAGAGCCAGGACATCACATCTCGGAGGCCCGTGGACGCTGCCCCCGCCAGCGCTGGACCTCCTCCCCTACGCCCCTCCCAGGCGCGCAGAGCGCGCAACAGTGGCGACGCCGGAAGGCGCCGCCACTGGCGTGGTGAAGGGGGCTCCGGCGCTGTCGGGCAAGCCGTCCGCGGACGCCAGGAGCTGGTGCTCAGATGGCTTCCCCGCTCTCGGAGGGAGGACGCCACCCGTGCACCGAGCCCGATCTCCCAGCCAGGGCCCGCCCTCGGCCCAAGACAGGTGCACACGCTCCCGTGGCCTGGCCAGGGGGGGCATGCCCTGCGTCGCTTGCAGTCGCGCCTCGCGCGTGCTCGAGGGGCGAGCACCGTCGCGCTCTCGCGCCGCCCACCGGAGAAGGGCGACCAGGGCGACTCTCGCTCTCTCTCTCTCTCTCTCTCTCTCTCTCTCTATCTGGGGCCCCCGTGGGCGACCGAGGTACGCCCCGATCCTGCGCCCACGATCAGAGCATGCCCGGGATCAGCGTAGGGTGCTCCAGGCCGGCTCCAGGAGGCCACGGATCCGAGAAGATTGGCACCTCTCGGGAGATGGTATATTCTCTTCTGACGATATACCAGACCACCCCACCCCAACCCAACCCGAAGACCCGAATTTCGGGTTGGGGGGGGGTAAGGGTTCCACATGTGTTTGTTCGATGTTTCCCGACCCCCCCACCCACTGGAAATCAAGGGTAAATTTGAGCCTTCGGGTTGGGTTGGGGTGGTTTGGTGGGTGGTGATCTTCTTTCCAACAACGGTCTTTACCCAGGGGGGGGAGGGTTGGGGCCCCAGGTGGCGGCAACGCTGTGGCGGGTGTGGGGCGCGTCGGGGCGGGGGTGCGTGCGCTACCATCGCCGCAGCATGCGCGCGAGCACCAGCATGTAGGGGGGCGGTCTAGGCCCCCCCCCCACGTGCAGTGTAGGGGGCCACATGCGAACCCTACCCCTACCCCCCACGATTTCTGAGGGCGAGGGTGGGGTTCACTTCGTTCGGGAGCTGCCGAGCAGAGTGAACCCCACCCTCGCCCTCAGAAATCGTGGGGGGTAGGGAGGGTTCGCATGTGCCCCCCCCCCCCCCCACGTACAATGGTTACCGCCACAGGGGGGGAGAAGGGCTTGGCCCGGGTGGCGACCGCGTATACGCGCCAGAGGCAAGACAAAATCAGCCACGTGAGTGCCACCAGCCAGCCCCCCAGGCCTCGGACTCGAGAAGCCCGGCACTCCCTCGGAGGGGCAGCGCTCTGGGGGCAGGGAAGGGGTGTGGTGCAGAGGGGTGTGGTGCCAATGCCGGATCTGGCGAGGTTGCCTATCGTAGAGAGCACCGCCTTGTCCACGATTGGAACCACACCCCTTTATGCCACACCCCCTTCCGACCTCCAGAAGCGCCTGCCTCAGCGGAGCTCCCCCGGCAGGCGGTGGATCTTTCTATGCTTGGGCCCCCAGGAGGCCCAGACTGCATCCATATCCACCGCCCGCTAGGGTCCTAAGACGTCGGTTCCCCAGGCGGCGGATATGGATAAATCCCCGCCTCGATCTGAAGCTGGCGGGCGACGCGGGCGGCCTCGAGGTACCCTCCCGGCGTTCCGCGGGCGTCCGCTGGCCGAGACCCCCAATGGCGGCGCGGACAAGGGGATAGCGGAAGGGGGCATGCGTCTTGGAAGGAGGCTGCTTATCAGAAAGGGCCTCCCTGCCTCTACAGACAAGGCCCGCGCCTTCTCAGAAGCAGGGGTGCTTCTAAGAAGCCTTCCCCCCTCCCCCTATACCCCCCTCTGCGCGTGGCCGAGGTACCCCCTGGCGCTCCGCGGGCTTCTGGGAGCGGAGACCGCCCCCCACCGCTCTGCGGCCCGCCTCGGCATGGGAGGAAGCGGGTCCCGAACTCAGCCGTCCCGCTGCGCAACACGCAACCCGCAGCGTGTTGACACGGAGCTCAACACGCAGATTGAAAACGACTCAGGACAGTCAAAAAACTGCTCGGGGATAAGAGTTCGGTCCCAGGGAAGGGGTCGAGACTGCTTGGGGCCCCGTATAAAAAAAGAGTCATGGCATCGGATCTCTGGGGAGCTCAACACGCAGATTGAAAACGTGCACCTGGCGCGACACGTTCGCCAGAACGTGGGCCGGCACGCCGCGAGCCAACACACAAAGTGTCAACACGGACGTCTTGAGCACGGCACGTGAGGGGTTTCAACACAAGCGAATCGAGGCAGCTAAGGTCCTGAGGGATACGGGCCCTGGGTCCCCGGGTTCTTGTCACAGCGTCGACCCCCAGAGTTCTGGACCCCTTCCCCGGGGCCGGCTTCTCATCCCGCGTCGTTCTCCGACGGCCCCGGAGGCCCCGTGGGGGCCCCCCGAGACCGAAACTAGCGAAAAGCCTCCCGCCGCGATCTCTTCACCACGCGAGGAGGGTCTGGGGTGGAGGGCCCCGAGAGCACGAAGGCAGCGACAAAAAACCTGCCTGGCCCGTGGCCCCCGTGGCGCCCGCCGCCCGCCGCACGCCGCCCTCCGCGCGCCGCCCCCCGCTGGGGCGAGGAGGGGCGAGGCCGGCCCTGCCCCGGGCGCCCCTCGCAGGCGTGGCTCGCCCCTCGGGGCGCACGGGGGCAGGCCGCCCGCAACAGGAGCTCGGGCCGCCCCGGTGCGCAACATAACCAGCCTCGAACTTGTCCCTATCCCTAAGATGGGCGAGCAAAAAGCGAGGACAATCTTAGGGATAGGCCCTCAGAAACTGACCCCGCCCCGGACGCCCCTCGCAGGCGTGGCTCGCCCCTCGGGGCGCACGGGGGCAGGCCGCCCGCAACAGGAACTCGGCCGCCCCGGTGCGCAACATGCAGCACGTGGCGTGTGTTGGCGGCGCGCACAAGGCGGTGGAGGGAGGGGGGAGGGCTTCTTAGAAGGAGGCTGCTTCTCAGAAGGCGTCGGCCTTGCGTCTTAAGATAAGGCCCGCGCCTTCTGAGAAGCAGGGGTGCTTCTAAGAAGCCCTCCCCCCTCCCCCCACCCCCCTCTGCGCGCGGCTGAGTGTGGACACGGACCCGGAGATCCAACGTGCTGAAAAAACATCGAGGCGGAGGTTTTCGCAGCTTTCGGCCTCCAGGGGCCCTCGCCGGGCCCCAGGGCCGTCAGAGAACGACTCGGGATGAGAGTTCGGTCCCAGAAGGTGTCGAGACTTCTGGGGGCCCCGGATTGAGAAAGTCAAGACCTCGGATCTCTGGGGAGCTCAACGCGTAGACTGAAAACGTAAGTCTGGCGCGATACGTTCGCCAACAAGGGTACCAACACGTGCCGAGCCAGCACGCAGCGTGTCAACACGGACGTTTTGAACCCAGCACGCGTTGCGTTTCAACACCGGCGTATCAGTGCAGCTAGGAAAATTTATGATCCAGACGACTATCACTTAGGAGCCCTGGGCCAGCTTTCCGAGGTGTCTTCGAACAGACCTGGGCCACTCTGTTGGTTCACGCTGGTGGACCGAGCGTGATTCAGAAGCTGAACCGGCTTTCCGGCAAGCTGGTCAAAAAGCGGTGGCCCAGTCTTTCGGGAGGAGGTGTTTGAATCAGATGCTCGACTGTCCTAGCAGTTGCCCGTTGCGAGAGTGATTCATCTTGGGCAGTGGCGACTGCGGCGACGACAAGCGGGCACCTTCCACCCCGCGGACTCCTAGCGCGACCCCCGTCGGCCTGGACGAGCGGGAGAGCTTTCCAGAGGTCTCCTTGGTTGAGAGTTGGCAGCGTAGTATCACCACTTCAGGATCAAATCTCTTCCCCTGCAAGTTCACAAGAAAGAACTCGCTCGCGGCCACTGTTACTCCATTCTGACTTTTTCCCGAAAGATGCTACAATAACTAAATCTCTACCAGGCGACTTCATGTCTTGTGCCAAGAGGAATAATATTTCGGGACGGGAATGCAGTGCTATGTGCCTCTGCTGGAGACATACGTCCGAGCCGAGCATCTGGCACAAAATCTTGCAGCACGTCGTTCCCCGAGCGGTATGGCCAAAAAAGCGCCCACCGCGGAGCTCACACTGCAAGCTTTCCGAGCGGGCGCGTCGCCCTTGCCCAGCCGACGCACCTCCGGTGAGGGCAGTGGACAGGGCACCAGTGGATATGGAATCCCGGGTCTGGGAGCCAGTGGAACTCCAATCGGAGACTGGCCATGGACGTCACTGCCACCCTCATCAAAAGAAGGAATCATCATGGCTCCTACAATATGCAGGCGTAGTGCCGACCGCAACTGGTGCCGCCCCCCGCTCGCCTCGAGCGGGGCGCCGAAGCCCAGGCGATCCCCGAAGAGGCCCGGGCCGGTGGCCACACGCGACGGCGGCTGGAAGCCGAGGTCCAGATGCTGCTCGCGGTCGAGGGCGGGGCGGGACCCAGAGCTGCCCCACCTTGGAGGGGCTTCTGCAGCGAGGCTCGGCGGCGCGGAGGTGGGCCTCCTGCTCCTCCTAGCTTTCTAGCGTTGAGACCCCCAGGATGTGACTGCGTGCTGATGCACATCTCTGGTCAGGACAACTCGCCTGGTTTTTGCAGGGGCTGGTGGGATACGTGAATCGTCAAGAATTTGCTGAATCAACCGCGCTGGTGCGCTACTAACCACCTAACCCCGCTTGTCTCCACATGCTACAAAAAGCACAGACACAATCAATCGTCAACCCCCAGGAAAAGATGGGAAAATATAAGAAGTGGGGGTGGAGACGACAAGCCCGAAAATATTGGATAATATGGGGAATCCTGGGACGTGGGTCCATCTATTTGTGTGTCCCTGGGCCCCTCTGTGTTAATCTCCCTATGACCACCGCTCCTGCGAGGGCATGGCCTGCGACTCCGTCCTGCAGGAGCTCGGCCTCAGCCTCTCGCCAGCGTGGCTCTGGAGGTTCAGCTCCTGGCAGGGGTCCACGACGCCGCCCTGCTCCTCGAGGTCGCCATGCTCCAGGAGGCCGCGCTGCTCCTTGGCGGTGCGCAGAAGGGGGGGAGGCTTCTTCGGAGGAGGCTGCTTCTTAGAAGGCGCGGGCCTTACATCTACAGACAAGGCCCGCGCCTTCTGGGAAGCGGGGTGTTTCTAAGAAGCCTTCCTCCCTCCCCCTACCCCCCTGTGCGCGCGGCTAAGCTCCAGAGGGTAGTGGCCCGAGTCACTGGCATGGCCTTGCTGAATCTCCTCCGGAAGCGCCATGGGGCGCAAGACCTGATCGGGAGCCGCGCGGACGAGCGGCCGGAAGCGGGGGTCGTGGTGGTGCGCGAGGCTAAAGCCCGAGAAGTGCCGGAGGTTCGCTGCCCGACCCTGCAGCGCCGCAGGCACGAGCTTCACCTTCTTGGCGCCGAGGGTCCCGGGAAGGAGTGGCTCGTTCGCCCAGCGGCGCTCGAACTCAGCTGCGGCGGAGCGGCTGAAAAAATTGATGATGGCATAGCCCAGGTTGCGGTCCTCGCGGGCGATCGCTCGACCCTCTCAGGCCCATGGGGGGGCCAACAGGCAGTCAGAGACGAGCCGCGGCCTCACGAGAGGACGGCCGAGGTCGGCGACTGCGTCGCCCTCGCTCTGGGTTCACCTGACTGCCCGCAGGCCTCCCGCGGGCCTCTTCGAGGGCGCAGCGGCCGCGCGCGGGTCCTGGTTGGGATTCCACGGGCAGTAGAAGAAGTCGAACGCCCCGCGCATGCACTCCGTGAGGTCCTCCAGCAGCGAGACGACTGCGCCCTGCGTCAGGAAGCTGGGCACGTTGCTGATCACCAGAGTGGTGCACTGCCTCGCTGGCGCCGCCTGCCCCCTCCGGCGCCGCACGCCGCGCACCGACATCCCGTCCTGCACCGAGTCCCCGGAGCCCTCCGGCGTCGAGGCGCAGACCGACCCTCCTCGCGAGGCGCTCGTGGCGTCCCGCGTGGACTGGTCCGAGGACACGTCGCGGCCGGCCCCCTGGTCGGCGTCGCCCGCCTTCCCGGCCCGACCCGGCGGCGAGGCCCGGCCGTCGCCGTGGGCCGCGGGGCCGGGCGGCGCCGGGTCCCTGCCGCTGGGGCGCAGCGGGAGCGGCGGGTTCACCGCGCCGGGGCTCGGCGGCCAAATGGCGTGGATCTCGCTCGGTCTGTGGGCGAAGCGGCAGGCGGCGCCGTACTTGCAGCGCCCGCTGCTGGCGAAGCTGCACATCTTCGTCTTGAAGAAGCCCGAGGTCGTGCGCAGGTCGCGCTCGTCGTGGGCGAACCTGCAGCCGAGGCTCGTGCAGTTTCCCGTTGCCAGGAAATCGGGGCACATGCTCGTCTTCCCCAGGTCGGGCTTCTCCCGGATCTCGGACACGCTGTGGGCGTATGGGCAGCTGGGCCCCTTCACGCACTTGTTCAAAAAGAAAAACTTGCACATCTCCGTCTTCACCAACTGCTTGACATGCTTCTCCCGGAGGTTCTGCCTTCTGAACTCATCCGGCACCGACATGTGCACTCGGTGATCGACGCGCGGTTGAAATACTACCGCAGGTCTAGGGCACAGTTCCCAAATCGGTGGCCGCACGGCCTTCCAATATGAACTTGATATGGCACGAGGGAGAGGAGAGGATGATCAGGAAAGGACGGAAAAGGAAGCAGGAGGAAGGGAAGGACGAGGATGGGCGAAGAGGACGAGGGCCCAATCCTTGGGGGCGCAAGGCTGTGAACTTTGGAGCTGGCCTGCCGTGTCGTTGGCTTCTGTTGCCTCTCGTATCTCCAGGCTTGCCTCCCTTCTGCTGTCTAACAGTGGCCGCGCTGGCGGAAGAGAAGGTGGAGAAAGAGGAGGAGGAGGAGGAGGAGGATGAGGAGGAGAAGGAGGAGGAGGAGGAGAGGAGGAGGAGGAGGAGGAGGAGGAGGAGGAGGAGGAGGAGAGGAGGAGGAGGAGGAGGAGGAGGAGGAGGAGGGGGAGACGGAGGAGGAGGGGAAGGAGGAGGGGGGAGGAGGGGCGAGGAGACGGAGGAGGAGGAGGAGGAGGAGGAGGAGGAGGAGAGGAGGAGGAGGAGGAGGGAGGAGGAGGAGGATGTGGAGGAGGAGGAGGAGGAGGAGGAGGAGGAGGAGGAGGAGGAGGAGGGAGGAGGAGGGAGGAGGGAGGAGGGAGGAGGAGGAGGAGGAGGAGGCGAAGGAGGCGGAGGAGGAGGAACAAAAAACAAAAACATGGGTGGAGGGGCTCAGCCTCCTGGCCGCACCAGGCTGTCACGGGAGTCTCGCAGGGGCGCCCTCGGGACAGCCAGCGGAGAGCCCAAGAAGTCTCGAAGACGGCCCCGAGGGGGCTCCGAAGAGGGCCTCGGGAGCGCAAGGCCGCCGACAGTGACCCCCGACGTGCCTCTCGGATGGCCCAGGAGGGCCTCAAGACGCCTCCGAGGGACCCCAACCATATGCAGCCGCGAGTGCCGCGAGGCAATCGAGAAATGGGAGCGGGGCAAGCAGAATCACAGGCTGGCGCGCACGTCCTGGCGGGGCGGCGCCATGCGAACAACGCCAATGGGGCCATGGGCGGAACCCACTTTATGGAGCCACGAAACGTGTGAGGGGTGCGCCGAACTGAGGGCGGGTGCGCCATGCGAACCCTGCTTGCAGGGCCTCAGGCGGAGCTCTCCGTGTCGTGGCCGCGGAACGCGTGAGGGGAGTGCCGAGATGAGCGGGGGCCCCCCATGCGGCCGCGCCCACTGAGACGCTAGGTGGAGCTCCCTATGGGGCCACGGACCGTGCGAGTGGTGTCCCGACATGAGCGAGGACCCCCCATGCGGTCGCGCACACTCGCGCACACTGAAAACGTCGAGGCGTGTGAGGAGTGTGCCGACACGAGCGGGGATCCCCCATGCAATCGCGCCCACTGGTACCGTACGGGAACATGCCTGTGGAACCACAAGCAAGTGGAACATGCCTGTGGAACATACCGTGTGCAGTGAGCATTGGCATGCGATTGCTGATGATGGTTATGGTAATGATCCAGATTAGGATGTGGACGACGAGGATGGGGATGAGAACGAGGATGCGGATGACGAGGAGGATGAAGATGAGGATGAAGATGAGGATGAGAAGGAGGAGGAGGAGGAGGTTGATGATGTTGTTGGTGCGGTTGCTGATGCTGATGATGAAAATGGTGGTGATGATGATGGTGATGGTGATGGTGGTAGCGATGGTAATGATGGTGTTGATGGTGGTGATGATGATGATGCTGATAATGGTGATGACGGTGATGATGATGATGATGATGATGATGATGATGATGATGATGATGATGATGATGATGATGATGATGATGGTGATGACGGTGGTGATGATGATGGTGATGGTGGAAGAATGAAGATGATGATGATGTGGCGACGATGGTGATGCTGATGTTGATGATTATGATGATGCTGATGACGATGATGATGGTGATACTGGTGATACTGGTGATGGTGATGATGATGGTGATGTTGCTGATGGCTATGGCGATGGTGATGATTAGGTAATGATGCTGATTATGGTGATGATGACGACGACGACGATGATGATGATGATGATGGTGACGATGGTGACGATGGTGATGATGATGATGGCGATGCTGGCGATGGGCATGATGCTGATGCTCATGTTGATGCTGATGCTGATGCTGATGCTGAAGATGATGATGCTGATGATGATGATGGTGATGATGATAATGATGATGATGATGGTGATGATGATGGTTATGCTTATGATGGCGATGATGACGATGATGACGACGAAGAGGGCATGCGGAGGGCCGAAGCAGGGACGGGAGGAGGCAGGAGGGGGAGGAGGCGGGATGGGACCGCGTGGAGCTGAGGATTCAAAACGAGGATCCAACACCACAAAATGGTTGGGAAAAGACATGATCGACCCACGAACCCGGAAAGGGATTTAGAACTGCCAGGCATGAAAACGTTTCCACGCAACTCCATTGGGCGATGAGCAGTGGCACTGCTGAAGATATCAATGATGATGACACTGTGCCAGGGGCAGTGTTGTACTTCTCTGCGCTGTGCCGCACCGCACAGTGGCGTGCCAGGGGATGCGCCACTGAACGTGCAAGTGGACGTGCCAGGGCATGTGCCAGGGCGCCGCGCGATGTGCCAGGGGGACGCGCCACGGGAGCTGCCCGAACTGACTTGGATCTTGAGCTCGAGCTGCCTGGCGGCCCAACTCGCCCATAGAACGTCGCAAAAGAAGCCATCAACTCGAGCTCAAGGCCCGACTCCATTCCGAAACAGGCTGGGACGACACGGGGCGCAGGGCGCACGTGAACCAAGGAATGCGCCAGCGGCGCCCTCTAGGGGGTGCGCCGAGGGACGCGTCGTGGGACGTGGCAAGGGAACCGCCACGGAACCGGCAGGGAAAGCGCCAGGGGTCAAGCCAAGGAACGCGACGGAGGACGGGCCAGGGGACGCGCCGAGGGGGGAGGGGAATACGAAGTCCTGGGGCGTCATGGCCCCACGCGCTTTCACGCTTGTCCCGTCCTCCGGCGCTAGGAATCCAGGTGTGTTCACGCTGGCCCTGCCTTGGGGCGTTGGGAACCCACATGCTTTCACGCGTGTCCCGCGCTGGGGCGTCAGGAATTCACGCTTGTTCCACCCTGGGGCGTTGGGGGCCCACGTGTTGTCACGCTGTTCCCGCGCTGGAGCGTTACGAATCCATGTGATTTCACGCTGTTCCCGCGCTGGGGCTTTAGGAGCCCATGTGATTTCACGTTGTTCTCGCTCTGGGATTCTAAGAACCCATGTGCTTTCACGTTTGTCCCGCCCTGGGGCGTTAAGAGCCCACGTGTTGTCACACGTGTCCCGCTCTGGGGCGTTAGGAACCCACGCGTGTTCACGCTCGTCCGCTTGTCCCGCTCTGGGGCGTAAAGGACCCTGTGTTTTCACTATGTTCCCGCGCTGGGGCGTTAGGAATTCCATGTGTCTTCACGAGTGTCCCTCTCTGGAGCGTTGGGAACCCACGCGTTTTCACATTTGTCCCGCTCTGGGGCGTTAGGAACCCACGCGTGTTCACGCTCGTCCGCTTGTCCCGCTCTGGGGCGTAAAGGACCTTGTGTTTTCACTATGTTCCCGCGCTGGGGCGTTAGGAATTCCATGTGTCTTCGCGAGTGTCCCGCTCTGGAGCGTTGGGAACCCACGCGTTTTCACGTGTGTCCCGCTCTGGGGAGTTGGGAACCCACTTGATTTCACTCTCTTCCCGCGATGGGACGTTAGGACCCCATGTGTTTTCGCGCGTGTCTCGCTCTGGGGCATCAGGAACCCATGTGTCTTCACGCTTGTCCTGCTTTGGGGCGTCAGGAACCCGCGTGCTTTCACGCTTGTCCCTCTCTGGGGCGTTGGGAACCCACGTGATGTAACACTATTCCCGCACTGGGGCGTTAGGGATCACACGGCGTGTTTTCGAGTGTGCCCCGCCCTGGTGCGTTAGGAACCCAAATGTGTTCACCATGATCTGGTCCTGGGGCATTGAGGACCCCCGTGTTTTCACGCTTGTCCCGCTCTGGAGCGTTAGGAGCCAATGTGGTTTCACGCTTGGCTCTGGGGCATTAGGAGCACAAGTGTTTCCACGCTTGCAATGCTCTGGGGCGGTAGGAACCATGTGTTTTCATGCCCGTCCCGCTGTGAAGCCTTCGCCAAAGCAATATATAGGAACACGCGTAACACGCAAGGATTCGAGCTAAAATGGTGATCCCAGGGCGCGCACCCTGTTTATTTTTTTGCGCGAGAGAGCGAGGAGACACCGAACTCCGTTAGCGGCGAAATACAACAACAGCGGCTCCCGCCTGAGACGTCCTCACAAGGTATTCCCCAAATCGCCTTTTCGCGCGGGACGTCTTCACCATGTATACAGAAATCGCGTTCTCACGTGGGACTTCCACGCCACGCATTCAAACGCCGCGCCCTCGACACTCAGGAATCACGTTCTCGCTGTGGATTGAAACACGCGTTTCGCTCGAGTCGTCCTCAACAAATTCTGTACAACAAGCGTTCCGCTTGAGATATCCAAGCAAAAGAAAAATGCGCACTTCACCATGTGTTTTATCGATCGGAATCTCAAAAATTTGCGTTTCGCTCGGGACATCCTCAGAATTGAATCCGCCGTCCCTACACGACCTTCTCATTCATCGCGGATTAATGCGCAGGCCCCAGAGGAACTTGACACCGGGACAGCTGACCTGCTAAAACAGAACCTGGGGCCTACACCCTTTCCGGGAACATAGAAAGCATTATGCGTCCGACGTGTTTGCATGTCCCATGTTGTGCTCCCTGGATGTCCCAAAATCGTTTCAAGACGGTCCCGTGAGCCCCCGAGATTCTCCAAGACGGCCCCAAGGTGGCCGAAAAAGGCCGCGAGATGCCGTCCAGGATGGCCCAACAAGGCCCCAAGATGCCCCATCACAGGCCCCAAGATGGGCCCCAGCGGCCCCAAGACAGCCCCAATATGATCCAAGATGGCCCGAAGGTGACCCCAAGAACCCAAAGATGCCCACGAGAAGCCCCACGATCATTCACTGATCACTTTCAAACATCTCCTCCTCCTCCTCCTCCTCCTGTTTCTCCTCCTCCAGCTTTCCCTCCGCATCGATATGATCATAACCGTCGTCATTATAATCAGAACCATCATCGTCGTCATCGTCATCACCATCATCATCACCACCACCACCACCACCACCATCACCATCACCATCAGCACCACCACCATCACTATCACCATCACCATCATCATCATCACTATTTCTTTCGCAGAGCCTAAGTACTCGCTGTGTTGGCCGATTGATCCTGCCACGATTCGAAGTACCAAGATGTACGGTTGACATTGTGTAAGATAAGACAATGGAGACATGGTTGCTGCTACAAATGGTGATTGTGCATGATCGTCGTCACGCCAGTGCTGCCTCTTCAAGGCAAGAACTTCAGCTGCGAAAGAAGAAATAGGTATCGCGATAAGCGTGCCTGCGATCATTCGAATCGTTGTGATTTCGTTTTGCCCAAGTGGCACCACAGCTTCTACACACACGGCACCACCATCGGTGTGGACGACGAGGTTGCAACGACCCAGATCTGCGGATCGAGCGGGAAACTGTGGCACCAAAAAAAACGCCCATCCGAAGATGCTGCTTCGACAGGGCCACCCCCGGGCCCCACATTTCAATCTTGACCTCAAGGCAGCTGTAGGAGTGCGACCATCGGCATGAGAAATGCTCATAACTTAACCCCGCAGGTACACCCGTTTTCAACGTTCCCCAAACAGCCCTAGTGCCTGGGGCAGGCGGCCGCAGGGGGGGGGGACGACGGAGGAGGAGGAGGAGGAGGAGGAGGAGGAGGAGGAGGAGGAGGAGGGGGAGGAGGAGGAGGAGGAGGAGGAGGAGGGAGAGGGAGGAGGAGGCGGAGTTGGAGGAAAGGAGGAGGAGGAGGCGGAGTGGAGGAAGAGGAGGAAGAGGAGTTGGAGGAGGAGGAGGAGGAGGAGGAGAAGGAGGAGGAGGAGGAGGCGGAGAAGGAGGAGGAGGAGGAGGAGGCGGAGTTGGAGGAAGAGGAGGAAGAGGAGTTGGAGGAGGAGGAGGAGGAGGAGGAGGAGGAGGAAGAGGAGGTCCTCAACGTGCACCTAGAGGACCCTACCTCTCTTCCAAAAGGTGCCTGGGCCCCGGTGCCGCCCCGGCCGGCCCGCGGCCGCCCGTGGCCGCCCCTCGCCGCCAATCCGAAGCGCGCCCGCCGCCGCCCGTCGCCCGCCCGTCCGTCGACGGAGCGGTGTTGCTTTGCATGGCTTTGCATGGCTTTGCATTGCGCTTTGCACTGCAGCGAAGAATTGCAACGAAATATTGACAAAAAAAAAAAAAAAAAAAAAAAAAAAAAAAAAAAAAAAAAAAAAAAAAAACTGCCCGTCTTGCACGAAGGATTGCAAAAAAACAAACAAAAACAAACAAAAAAAAAAAAAAAAAATGCACTGCAGCGGGCCTGCCCGTCCTGCAAGTAGACGTGGCCACCTGCGCGGCGACGCGGCGCGCATGTGCGCTGCATCGCTTCTGCGCCTAGCTTGTTGCACTGTGTTGGCCGTGCTCTGCACTGCCTTCGCCTGGCTTTTTCTGCGCTGCGCTGCACTGCTGGTTTGCTGCGGATGCACCGCACAGGCTGCAGCACCCAGATGGCACCGCGCTGACTGCAAGAGAGAGCGCCGTTGGGGCCCACGCTGGCTACCGTGGAAGTCGGGAGACGCGGGGGTTCTCCACGCATGGGCGTGAACGTCTCAGTTTGGTAGGCCTTGGTGCGCCCAGTGGCGGCATGACTTCCTAGTCACGAGGTGGTCCGTTCTAAGGCTCCACTCGGGCCTGTGCCGATGTACGACGTCACAGCAGCCAACGCGGCGGCCGCCCGCTAAAGTGCACATACTGCCCCAAAAAGATCTCGCGATGCGGATCAGCGACGGTCCCAAAGACGGAGGTGCCGAGACAGTGGAACCCACTGCGATGTCAGCAGGTGGACGGTATTCCATGATGAAGAACAAAAAACGCGATCGCTGCCCCAATTAACAGCAGGTGCGCCCTCCCCTTGATCGCAAAGAAAATCTTCCAGCGGATGTGCACTAGTCCCCCTCCTCTTTGGACATGCTGGCGTCACCTTTGATGTTGGTTCTGCGCCGTCTTGTTGGCCAAACACAATGGTAAGTGTCTCTCGGAGAAAGCGCAAGCATGCATCCACTCCGATTTTGCCTGCGCAAATATCAACGCCATCAACGCCACTTGGTTCCGAAGGTGGCCACAGAAGCGTCCTCCGACTCATCCGAGCCATGCTTGCGCCAATCCCTCTCTTCGCAAATTCCTCTCGCTCCACCTCAGCATAACATGCCCAAGCACTCACGGACAAGGGAGAACCGTGACGACTTGAGGTACTTGCGGCCTCCACGGTGCCCCTCCTCATCTTCGTCCCCCCTCCTCTTCAGATGCTGTCCCTTCAGGCGTGCAGGTAGAGGAGGCAGAAGAGCAAGCTCCTCTTCAATCGACTCTACGCTATCCTGTACCCCTGCCTTCTTGAAGCACCAGAACTGCGCGTCCTCGTCATAGCAGCACCCCTTGGCCTGAAATGAACCAGATCACAGCAGAAGCCACCTCCTCGCTCCTCCAATATCCCGCATCCCTCCTCTTCCCCATCATCCTAATCCTCTTCCTCCTTCTCCTCCTCCTCATCATCATCAGCATCATCATCCTTAGTAATCCGTAACTCCCTCCCCCTCCTACCTAAGTCTCTACTGCTCTCCTTCATCACCTTGATAAATGTTTTACTCCCTCCTCATACCTCGCTCCCTCCTCCCAGCACCTTCCTCCTCACCACAGCTATCAGCCCCCACTCCCCCCTCCATCCCTATAGTTGGGGCAATTGTTTGACACCGACGGATGGTAATCCACTTGACATGCTGCCAGCGAACTGAATATCCTGACACAACCAAGGCAGATACGATGCACAGTGGCATTGCCAAAAGTGGCCAACAATGAGGTTAGTTTCAGTCCTAACCGGAGCTGGGCAATCAGCTCCACATCGCAAATGATCGATCCTTACAAGGGTGTGAGCTATAGCCCGCGACTGACGACGGCAACGTGTACAGGACACGTCGCGTCCCTCCACACTTTCAAGTTAGGGATAATTCCCAAGGCGGAGGCCATCGCTTCGGCAAGCCATTGAAGTGACACTGCTTCCTGAAGCCGACCACATAGGTAAAAACTTTACCGCCGCCGTTTCATCCGAAAATGCATGGGTGGCATCACTCGCGGCCGTCGAGGAACACGCCAAAACAAGCATACGAAACATGCAGGCGGCACGCATGCAGACCTGGCCCCCTTAGCCTCCAACATCCACGTTGGCCAAGGCCCTACCCCGTCCCAAGGCAGACCCACCCTTCGGCCGTCTGCATTAGAATGTAGACTGGTAAGTGTGTGTATATATGCTGCGTCTGGGGCACCGAATGAAAGAATTGCAATGCACTCCCGAGAAGGCACTGCGGCGGGATCGGACCACCCCAACGCAACTAATCGTGTTGGCATTCGCACTACCTTCCTGGCTCATCCCCGTAACGACATTCTCCTGCACCCAACGCAGTGGTCATGAAAACTGCCAGCTTCCCCACCGAGGGAAAAGGGACTCCACCATGCGAAATTCGCGGGCGATTCATAAACGACAAGGTCGGACACCAGGCCTCCCGCGGGCCCCGCGAACCCCAAAGAGCACACAGGGACCTCGCTGGACGGCCGTGCGCTCGGACCTCACAGCTCCGGCACCTGGGACGGCGGCGAGAGGGGAAGGAGACGGGCCATGGCGGGGAAGGGCGAGCCAGCGACGGCCAGTGGCCCCACGCTCGCACAAACCCTCGCGACGGCGGACCGTGGCGAAGTATATCCGCGGCATGCCGTGCTCCTCCTCACACCGCACCGCGAGCAGAAGGTCTGGTTGAGCGAGGCGGCAGGACCCTGCGTACTTGCAGCTCTTCCCGCACGTTGATCCACGAGCGCCAGAGTCAGGGTACTGCAGTCTCTTCCTCAGGCCCCTGCGCACAGTCAGGCCAGGTCCTCCCCACATCAATAAACCCCGCTTATCACGCAGCCCTACTGGCCGATGTGCCCTCGGGCACAGGAGCTTGCATCTTGAAGAGGCCCACGTCCAAGCTGCTCTTGAGCTTGCACGTGGAAGGGGATAGGGAGGAGAAGGAAGAACGGACAAACGCGTTGTGCGGGCATCCCTGATGGTTCTGCCAGCTGTTTATACAAACGCAGAGTGGGCGCAACAGAGGAGGAGGAGGAGGAGGAGGAGGAGGAGGAGGAGGAGGAGGAGGAGGAGGAGGGGGAGGAGGAGGAGGAGGAGGAGGAAGGACAGCAGAGGGAAGGAAGAGCAGGGAGGAGAGGGGAGAGAATAAGCAGTCCACGCAAATGGCCGAAGCCCCCGCGGGTACACTCCGGTACCACTCTGTGCGGCGGGCGAGGCTCCCACGGGCACACCCCAACACCACCATATATCATCTGCGGACGGGCGCGTACCTGGGGAAGAGAGAGGCGCGTACGCGGGGGAGGAGGAGGTGGAGGAGGAAGCACAAAGCCCGCAAAACAAAATCCAACCTGGGACGCGGTTCGTGCCTCACCGCACAAACCTACACGCCCCCGAGCATCAAGCGGTAGGACGGTGGCGCTATCAGATATGGTGGGATTTCCCATGGAAGACGCGGGGCGCAGAGGGGGGAAGCGGGGAATCACTGGGCATCCAGCATAAAGTAGCTGCAGCATGGAGAGACGACCCA
Organism: Prorocentrum cordatum; assembly: GCA_963575745.1. Classification (NCBI taxonomy): domain Eukaryota; class Dinophyceae; order Prorocentrales; family Prorocentraceae; genus Prorocentrum; species Prorocentrum cordatum. The sequence goes on along the minus strand of CAUYUJ010016518.1, from coordinate 126,069 downwards.
CAGGCGCTGCAGTACTTCGGTCACGTGATCTCTGGTCTACGGTTACGGCATGGGCAAGCCGTTCTCGAGTTGTGGAAGCTCTCCGAATGTTCATGTTCCCGATGAACGCTGAAGACCTTGCAGGTGCTCCCCAGACACGGTTGGGCCGATAACTTTGAGAAATAGCGTCTGTCCAATAGGGCCCCTGAACACCTTGCTCTTCACATTGACCTCCAGGCAACGGGACCTCACCTTCAGTGCCCGCAGAGGACGCCTGATCATCTCGAGCTGGCCATGTGGCAACTGATGAGGTGGCGGATGATCGATTTATATTGCCTACCTACTCAGGGCGGTAGGCTCGAAATGAGCAGGCGTCCATTCTCGCAGGGGCACGATATGGGACTCGTCCGCACGCATCGGTCCAAATGTCTGCTGCGACCCAACTGAGCTAGGTGCCAGCTGGTCAACCCGCGGATTCGAAGGAATTCAGGCCGGGTCCTTAATCGTTCGATCTCCGCCTGCAGCTCGGCCCCATTCGGTCTCTCTGTATCTTCGACCTGTTACTAAATTCGTCAAGTGGGACGCCGTTGCTGCTCGCGATCTCGCTCAAATTCACATTGGGCCTCCTAATGATACTCTTGTTCCTGGGCTGCGAGGCGCCGAGGATCTTCGCATTCTGCTTGAACGTATTCGACGTCAGCGTCCGCCTGGTGCTCAAGCTCGGCAAGTAGCTTAGCCCTGGCCACCTGAAACTCGAGCTGGCCCTCGTCCTGGTCGACCGCCAGGAGGGCCTCCCCTGTCCTGACGATTTGTGCTCGACTCCGGCAATGTCTTGCGCGCCCCCGGCGCGAGTAACAGCATCGAGCTGTGCGCCGCGGACTCCCGAGGCTCGGTGCGATCCGAGCGCACTGCCTTCGCGATGCAGCTTGCCGCCCCCTGCGCACCTTCTCTTGTGACATGTTCGGGCTGGACCCTTTCTCATGGTCACGTCTGAGAATGGGTGGATCCCTCTCTCGCAGGCAGCTTCACTTCAAGAACGAGCTACTATGATGATGGCGGCTTGCGAGCTGGCCATACATATCATGCAGCTGAATCCCAATCAGCGCCTACATCCACTGGATTAGCTCACTGTACTGGGTTGATCGCAGACACCAACTTCTTCTTCTTCTTCTTCTTCTTCTTCTTCTTCTTCTTTTTCTTCTTCTTCTCTACGCAATACTATCATGTGATCACTCGCGCGCACCCTGGGCTTGAGGGGCTGCATCTCCCCGCCCGAGTGCCGACACCGTCCAGCTGGTCACTGCGGGACCGATGGTCCGCGCGTTATCTTTGCCATGCCCTCGAAGAAACCACGCGAAAATCTGTTCCCCAACGTGGCATGTAGGGAACTGCGGGTGAAAGAAAGTGGGTGCCAGCGACCCGGCCAAGAATTGCCATGGATGGCAGCGTTCCCGCTGGAGAAAAGACAACAAGTACGACGAGCAAAACAAGCTGGAAGCACGCACCGCCCCGCGACAAACAAACTATACGAATCGCTGACGTGCATGGGAGAGGGGCCAGTCAACTCAGGCAGGGAAGAGGGCTGCACAGAGTAAAAGACCACCATCAAGTCAAGATGAGCTCGGGCTACAAAAACCAACTAACACCTGCGCGCAGCATCGTCACCGACAAGACCAACCCATACCCGTTTGCATTTCTTGGCGCTGGCTCGTGCAGAATAGCATGAACATCAAAATGGTGTTTTCCGAGTTATGCTGCGTTGCCTGCGGATTGCCATGCGGCGTCAATGGGATAGAGCGTCCGGTCAAACCAATGAGCGCAAACCCGTCCCCTGACACCAGATAGGAAAACCGCAGAAGGGGGTCAGGATGAAGGAGGACAGAATGGGGCACCGACAAGCGCAGAGATGTAACAACGCCACCCGCAAGATTATCGTCGAAGAAGCGCGCACTCCCCTGACCAATGTCCACACTAAATGCGCACACAACTGATCCCACAGTTACCACAAGAGGGCCGATTGGCCCATCCTGCTAATTAGGCTCACTGTTCCCTCCTCACCATCATCCACCTCTTCCTCCCCCCCCACCCCCCTGCTTCCTGGATCTCCTCGTTTCTCTCAGCTGTCCTCCTCCCTCCTCCGTCGCAGCCTCCTCCGTGGCTGCAACTTCTTAGTGGCTGCCGCCACAGCATCGCACTCCTTTTCCACATCAGCGTCGTCGTCAATCCGTATCGCAATGTCGCTCCTCCGTCTGATCTGCCTCCTCCTCCTCCTTCTCCTCCTCCTCCTCCTGTCATTCTTCCTGGTGCACAGCTCCTCATCGTCGCCTCCCAAGGCGTCCCAGCATATCGGCGCAGGGGGGTCGCAAAAGACGTCCCCTTCACTTCTGGATGTAAAGTTTGGAACCTCCAACACCTACACAGATGAAAGACTACTGGTGTTCAACATGTGGCTCTCGCTCTAGTACCCCGTCAAGCAACGTCTCGTACTTACGCGGGGGCACAGCCGGTTATTGAAAATGTGTCAGTCGCACTGGCGTCGTACACACTCGTGTTGGCAGACGAAGCTACATGGATGGCGGGGGATCGGCTTTCAAAATGTATCGCCTTCGCGCCGCTCGCATTCGTTTGAAAAACTCACCGTATGTACACCGATGGAGGGTGATGTGTTTTCAAAATACGGGTCTCGCCTTCGCAGCGAGCACCTGTGAATATTCAGGCGTTTATTCGGAGGGATGGCGCTTGGTTTCAAAAAATGTGGGTTAGGCCCTCGTTTGAATGGCAAGCCCTTGGGGCTCTCGCGCTTTAAAGAAGGCGCTTCACGTAGTGAAACGGAATGGTTGCAGGGACTTCAGCAGGGGGCCTGGGACAGGATTGCGTCTTGCAGCAGCGCCGATACATCCTGGGTTTACTGCGTGCCCCTCTTATCATCATCAATTCCCTCCGTGACCTCCCCCTCTGTTCTCCGCCGGCGCTGGTAGAACGGGACGCGCACGCCCAGTGGATACCGGCCGCAGCCAGAAGCAGGGCGAACACCGGCTGCGCCCCTGCAGATGCGGCGCCGTGCGCCATGCCAGGAATCGGCCAGGACCAGGAAACGCCCCTCTTCCTGTTGCACGGAGGCGCAGTGGTGAGGCTAATGCGCAAGGCACCACTGCGGGCGAGGAATCACAGACGCAGATGGGTTGCCAAAACCTATAGGCAGAACGCTCCACGCAGCTGAGGCGCATAGATAGTGGAACAAAAAGTGACACAAACATAAAAACTCGGAGGTCCGCGCGGATTTCTCGGGACGGCGCTGGACACCCCTCCCTGGCGCGCGGAGCGCGCCAGGGGCGGCGCCGGAGGCGCCGCCGGGGGGCCCAGCGCCGATCCGAGAAATCCGCGCGGACCTCCGAGTTTTTATGCTTATGCCACTTCTTGCTCCCTTGAGAAGAGGCTGCCAGGGAGCACCCTCGCTGCACGGAGAGGCGCAGTCGGCGGTGGACAAACCTCCCTTCAATAAACCTCCCCTTAGTGCAAGCGGCCTGGGACCGAAACCGACGGACCCGGACCCGCAAAACTGACGGCCGCGGCGCTGCCTCGCGAACCGAGAACGGCCCATTCCTCAATCGACGCGTCAGGGTATAACCAGCCTCGAACTTATCCCTATCCCTAAGATGGGCGAGCAAAAAGCGAGGACAATCTTAGGGATCTGCCCTCAGAAACTGAGGGAATCCTTAAGATCGGCATCGAGGCGAAGTGATGCCAAACGCAAGGATAGGGATATGTTTCAAACTGGTAAGGGTAGGAGGTCTGGGAGTCCACCCCCGGCGCAGTGGCGAGGCGCCGCCGCCCTCGGAGCGCCCCCCGCGGCCACGCGGAGGCGCGCGGGCGAGGGGAGGCTCGGGCCTCGGGCTTCGGCCTTCTCTCCTCTGCGCCGCCTCCGCTCTCCGACGGGGCCTGCGCCTCCGAGGCGGGTCCCCCCTCGGGGAGAATCGCCCTTCAGCGAGAAGCTCCCCCCTGATCCTCGAAGAATATAGCACCCTAAGCCCGGAGACTCCTCCTCCTCCCCCTGCTCCTCCTCCTCCTCCTCCTCCTCCCCCCCCTCCTCCTGCTCCCCTTCCCCCTCCTCCTCCTCCCTCCTCTCTCTCCTCCCCTCCTCCTCCTCCTCCTCCTCCTCTCCTCCTCCTCCTCCTCCTCCTCCTCCCCCTCCTCCTCCTCCTCCTCCTCCTCCTCCTCCTCCTCCTCCTCCTCCTCCTCCTCGAAAGTATAACACCCTAAGCCTCTGAACCCGCCCCATGCTCCTCGGACGCGAAAAAACCGTGTCTGGCGCTCTGGACGCCCCGGGCGCCGAGCGGCAGTCGCAGGCGCCCGCGGCCGCGCCCCGTCGTCGTGGCCAATGGCGCGGCTCATGCCAGAATGCTTGGCGATCTGCTTCGCGCGCATCTCCCTGAGCTCCCTCCTGGCTTCGTCGGTGGCCTCCTCCTCGCGCTCCAGCTCGTGCAGGTCGTCCCGGCAGCGCTTGGGTGCCTCGCCGTATTCCTCTTGTGTTTCTCGGCTTCCTCCAGGGCCTTCTTCGATTCCTCGGCCGCCTTCGTGGCCATCTCGAGGACCTTATCGGCCTCCTCCTCGGACATGTGCGAAGCCGCGTCGGCCAGGGTGCTTGCTATTCTTCTCGTACTGCTTACTCGCTTAACTGGTAGCTGCCGCGGCCTCCTTGTGACACTCGTCCTTCTCATCCGTAACCTCTTTCGGGTGTTACTCTACTTTGGCAGGCGCCGCATCACATTCCTTAAAATGGTGATCTCCTCTGCGAGCTTGTCCTGCGCGTCCCTCGCCTCGGACCTGGTGGAAATCGCGTCGTTCGCCTTGCCGGCCTCATCGATCCTGCTGACGGCGTCTTCGGCCTCGCCCGTCCTCTTCTCGGCCCACTCGGCCCCGTGATCGGCCGCCGTTTGCCTTCGCTTCGGCCTCCGCCACCTTCCTCTCCGCCGCCGCCTTGACGGACAGCTGCTGATCCAGGAACTTCTTCGCCGAGTCGGCGTCCGCCTGCGCCTTGAGCACCTTGCTCCTCAAGATGTCGTAATCAATCTGTGCATGCCGCTTCCTGCTGTCGGCGTTCCCGTCCTTGATGTAATCCTTGTCGTGCTCGTCCGTGTCCTACACGACGGGATAGGGGTGGTCGAAGTTGAAGCCGAAATTGATTTGCCGCTTGAGGCCGTGCGGATAGCCCTTTCTGAAAAGCATAGCCGGGGACTTGGGCTCGAGCTCTGCGCTGACCCGCGGCCCCTGCTTCTTCTGCAACACGCGAAGATTGGCACATCTGTCGCGCGTCAGGGTCACATGTGCTGGAGCGACGAGAAGGGTGCACAGCAGCGGCGGTGCTCGAAGGGCCACCATCGCAGCAGCACTGGTCGCCTCTGGCTAAAGTTGACTGCCGGCCAGCGTGACTGCCGGCCAGCGGGCACTATATTCGGTACGGGAGTCAGGTTCCCCCACGCGGCGCGCATCCGACGGCCTAGAGCAGAAATGGCTACGGGCCCTCCTCGTTTTCCTCCTCCTCCTCCTCTTCCGCCTCCTCCTCCTCGTCCTCCTCCTCCTATTCCTCATCCTCCTCTCCTCCTCATCCTCCTCCTCCTCCCCATTCCCCTCCTCCTCTCCCTCCTCCTCCTCATCCTCCATTCCTCGTCCTTGTGAAGAACTTATCCCTGTCGCACCCCGACGCCAATCGGAAGGGCGGGATGGACGTTTCGTCTGAAGCTTCCCCCCATCTACGATCCCGAAGCTTAGCCACGAAACATGTAAAGGATGCCGAAACGGGCGGGGCGGGCGCATGCGAGCACAGCCACTGGGGTTTTCGGTGGAGTTCCCGTGTGCTAAAATGGGCGCGGTGGCCGCATGCGAGCGCAACCAGTGGGGCCTTCGGTGGAATCCCCTCTGGGGCCACGAAACGTGTGAGGGAGTGCCAACATGGGCGCGGTGGCCGCATGCGAACGCAGCCACTGGGGCTCTCGGTGGAACTCTTATTGTGTGTATAGGAATACGACCGAAGGGTCGATCAAAAAATACTCTTGTCCGTAGGTAGAGGCAAAGAAGGAAGAGGTTTTCGGGAGACACCGGCAAGGCTCGGGATTAGAGGTGCGAAATCCACTGAAAGCACCGTCATATCGACCGCACCTCCAAACGGGGTCGTATCGACTAGGAAGGTGAAGAAAAAGCCAACCCCGCCACACGGCGTACTTGGGGGAGTCTACCCGCCTTTAGCGGGCCCAAGGTGCGCCCGGAAAAAAACGCATCGGCACTCCTGGACGACTCCCTGGCACCACAGGAGACGAGGCTGAGAGAGGAAGGGGGAGAAGAGCACATGAAGAGCACGACTGCATCACTCGATGCAGGTGTCTCCACCGGCGCACAGTAAGAGTGCGCAAAGTATCGCAGTGTATACGATGGATCAGAGTTGCGACGACAATTCGATCAGAGTAACATGAAGTCTCTCACTGACGGGGCTCTCCAGGCCCAAAAGAATTGCCAGGGCTCTCCAGGCCCAAATTCTCATTGCATTAAGATAGGTGCGATAACAACTGATCTCTGAGAGGGCACCACGCAGAGCGTGAGGCACTCCAGGCCTCGAAAAATGTACCACTCTGCAGCGCTGCAAAAAGTAAAACGCACGGTCAATGCGACAACGTAAACAGTGGCGAGCATGTCATCGCAAGTGTCATGAGAATGATGATTAGCATTTGTCGTACCCTGCCACTTCCGACTTCTCATGTAAAATATACAGAAAAATCGATAATATTGTTGGCGGGCGACCTGCCGGGGTGTGTTCATCCCCTGAGTACCAAATTGTACCAAATGATGTCAAGGCTGTCGAAACAGAAAGGAGATGAATGTAAGATGATGTATAGGATGAATCTTGGAAATGGAAGGGAACAAAATTAAATAGTACAAACAAGAAAACCATCTATGTGTTCATATAACCAGATGATATATATATATATATATATATATAAGAAAAATGATGGAATACCGTATGGCAGTATTCTTCAACACAGGCATCTAAAAATCATAGTGTCGATTGTCCCAGGCACGATTGCCACGTTCGTCAAACCAGCCAAATGTACGGCCGCTGGTTGTGTCCAACCAATTGCACTCGCAGTCGTTCTCGTCGATATAGATCCATGCGTCGAAAAAGGAGGACCAATAGCGGCACGCATCGTGTTGGTAGCGCTCAAGGTTGCGGCGCCACCATGTCTCCACGTTGTGGCGCTGGCGCGCGGCACTACGGCCGCGGCCTCTGGGCCCCATCTCGCGCGGCAGCCGCCTCGGAGGCGTCGTGGGTCTCAGCGCGCTCGAAGCGGAGCCCGCGACTCCAGTCCAGCCAGCGCCAGGGGCACCGCCGCCGGCGGGGACATTGCGGCGCGGGAATGGAGGGGCAGGGGCGAGGCGGACAGGGCCAATGACGGGGACAACGTCCTCGCCCTTCTTACCTTTCGCTGCGCCTTCAAAAACCTGCCCATGGAGCTCAGCCAGCGCGACGCGGATCATCGAGCCCTGACCTCTCCCAGAGGGAGCGGAAACAGTGATGGGCCCACGTTCAAAGCGCTCGCTTCGGCTGAGCGCTCCAGGGGCCTGTAGCTGGCGACCAGCGCATCCAGAACTCACACTGTTACGACGATATCGCACGGCATCGCGCATATCGTCGATCGTGAATGGCGGTTTGTTCTTGGCCTCCCTGCCATCAGTCATCTGAGCGAAGAACAGATGGTCGCTCTGGAAGCGCTCCACTATGTCAACATATGGGTGCGACAGGATAGCGCTGTGGTGCTGGTCATCGGCATCAGCCCCGCCCAGTCGGCAGGCGCCTGAGTGAGGCCTGCCAGCCTCAACCCACCCGGCGCAACGCCCCCCCGCCTTGGCCGCCTGCCCGCGAAGGAGCCCCCCCCTCTCGGCTTCATCGGAGTGGGTGCCCTGGAAGCGGATATCAACGCCTGCGCGCATAATCTCCCGCACGATCTGTTCACTCAAATTGCTTCGACTCCACGCGTGAACTTTGGCAAGAAACTGGATATGAGCAGCACTGGTCTCCCCGTACTTCTGCGCCTCACAGCGCATGTCGCAGACGTCACCACGGAAACGGTTAGGGAGATCGCGGTAGCGGCTCTGACAATGACGCTTCGCGGTCTGCAAGTCAACAGCACCATATTCAATGAGCTGTTGGACGCGATTGCGGGCGTCACCACCGGCGCTCAAAGACCGACCGAGACCATGCAGAGCACGCTTCGGGATCAAATGAGCACGATCGGTGGGCAGATCGGCGGCCAGAGATTCCAATCCTTCATCGATCATTGGATCGGAGAGGTCACCTGCCGATATCTGTTCACGAGCGTGGCGCGCTGAGCCCGCGCCCTGAAGCTCCGTTGGGAGCTGCTCCGCTGTGGCACGGAGCTCCGCGTCCCTCGCATCCTTCTCGACGCCCTGCAGATTGTCGTCAGAGTCGGGCCGCAGTGCCGTGAGCATTTGTTCCTGGGTCGGGGCAACAGCGGATGCCACGCTACTAGGGTCGGCAGCAGGACCGGGGGCATCGGGAGGGGTCGGGTTGGCGTCAGCCTTGATACTCACATTGTCCTTCATGGGGTCGTCCAAATATTCGCGGCACTTCGGGTTGGCCATCACATCTTTCTCCCATAGGCTGAGCAGGGACGCGAGGGCGGGATGGCACTTCAGAATATCCGACGCCGATGTTTCCACAAGACGCTGAGTTGCGTCGTCCTGGAGGATGGCGAAGGTGTGGGGCCCAATGGAAAAGCACGAACTCATCGTCGTCTTCCCAGTCCATGTTCCTCATCATCGTCAGGATGAAACAGTTGTGTCCGCATTCGTCAGAGAGCTGCTGGGCCCACGGACTGTACGGATTCAACGCCATGTGGTACCATTCTGACTCAACGCTGAAGCGGAACATGATGTCGAGGTGGCTGAGGTAGTGGCACTTGTCATCCTCGTACTTCACAGTACACACTTGTTCCACCACGCAGAGCGGCGTAATCAACAGTGGCCCAGTACTGATGGTCGATGAACCAGGATCTCGGATGTCTTCAGAGAACTCCACAGGCAGCCCGCACGTCTTCGACGATCTGGATCGGGGTCAGCACTTTCTTCTCGTCGTATCTGACGGATCGACTGTCAGCGTGCTCGGCTGTGTCGGGGTCGTCGTGAGTTGCGGGTGTTTCCACCGACGTTTCAACAACGATATCATCACCGGATAGGCCGAGATGTTCTTCGATGTCCCAGGCATGGGAGTGATCGATCAAGGTCGACGGAAGATCGGCATGAGGAAGAACCGCGAAGCGGAATCCGCGTTGTTCGCTACCGTGATCACAAGTCCAAATGTTGGCCCAGAATGAACCGTGGCCACGGCACGGGGTCATCATTCTGACATAGGGCCCTTGTGCTCGATGCCGATGATTGGACCAAATATTTGCCCTTTTGCCAGAATGAAGGTATTCTGCTTGGTGGCAGGGCATGGTGCGGCCACAGCTCGGCATCGAGACGCCCAAAAGAAATCACCGAAACGAACGTCGCTGCAACGTGACGCACGGCCCCATGTACCCGGAGGGAGGTCTTTGGCGAGCGGTTCGACGCACTGCTTCTTGCAATCCTGCACGATCTTCCACCAGTCGACGCTCGACTGCGCTTCCTGGATGTCCTGTTCTGCTAGATTCGGTGGGTTTGCATCCTGCGAGGACGCAGGTGTCTCCACTGGCGCATGGACATTAGGATCAGCGACGGGCGCAGCCATGTGCGCGTCGAGGCGGGGGACGTCTTGCACGTCATCCGCAATGTCGGCTGGTGCATCGGCCTGCACACGCTGCTCGGGAACACGCGGCGTGGCAGAAGACGAACTCTTCGCGACTGCAACGGCCACGGATCCACGTGGCTTGGGTGAGGCCACATGGGGTCTGCGATGCGACTGAGGGTTCGGCATAGACTTCGCTGCAGGTGTTGCCACCGGCACAACCCCACAGACTTCGCACTGATTCCGTGGCTCAGGAAGCCTTGCCCGCGGAGGGTAGGTCCATGATTTGTCGTGCTCGGGGAACAGAGAACGTGCACCGACCACGCGAATGGCAAGAGTGGCCATCGCGGGGCTGCCACGGCTGCGGCAAGGCCCGCATCGGGCAACATACACACGCGTGCGAAGGACGGTCGCAACAGAGACACGGTTGGCCACAAGAGCCGGTTGGCTGGCGTTCTCGGCGATCTCTGGCCTCCTCGCGGTCTTCGCAGGGGCGGGGAAAATAAGGGACAGCTCTAATAACTCTTGTCACGTGGGCCTTTTTAGGCTCAAAATGTTCGGCCATCATGTCGGCTACCTGTGTTTGTGTTCCCACATATTTTAGTTGTAGATGTTCCTGCTGACATGTCTCCGTAATCCAATCTAGTTGATACGATGTGCATGATGTAGATGACGGAAAGCTGGTGTCCGCCCTCTGTGGACGATCGTAATCACGGCCTCGTTATCCTCCGCCACAACGAGATGGACCACCAGAGGTGGTGTCGGAGTGGGCGGGTGACGAGGAGCATGAAGTACGATGTCATCGTACATGATGTTGCGGGATGACGTTGGTGATGGCGGTGTAGCTATCGTCGATGTCCTGGCGCGGGGAGAAGAAGCTCGCGCGGGCGGAGCCCGTCGTGGCTACGTTTTGTGACGCCTCTTCTTGGCGGCCAGCGATGCAACGCCAGTTGCGTCGCGCACCAATGCCCCCCAGAATGACAGGAGACGCAAGCCCTCTTCCGCGGAGGAATGCGATACCACGGTCTGCTTGTTGCATAAAGAGTTCAATGGGAAAAACGCGCGCGGCCCCACCAGCGCGACAAAGACGCCAATGGTCGACTTCGACGTTGTTGACGCAATCCGCAAATGAGGCATAAGTGAAGAGCACCATCGAGATTCAATCCGAGTGGTCACCGATCCATCCGCGAGGGCATTGTAATCGCGCTGACTTTAAATAACATAGCAGGCGGAGTAGTCGTTCGTCACAAGCCTAGCTCCAATTCGTGATCCCCCGCGCGAGCACACAGACAGGGCGCATAAGATCAGATCTGCAGCACCTGGCAAGGTACAAGATCTTCATGAGAACACTGGCGGCGTCTGGTCCGAGGACGCCCGCGCCCTCGTAGTCCCTGTCAGTGAACGAAGTATCTTCAATACCAGGGGTGTCGGCATGTGGGCGATCGCTGCAGGCAATGCCTGCGGCGTCGCATGTGGGTTTTTCAACCGACGCACAAGATCTATATACGGGCTTGCCAACAGGCGCATGGGATCGAGGCATGGTTGCACGAGGCCTGGGCGACGATGACCGCTTTCGTCGTGATCCGGGCATCCCAGGAAACTTGGCATCGCATTCGAAATATCCCTCGATGCACTGGTCAGTGAAGCCAAGCATGTCGTGTCTAATCCCACGTACGTTGGACGTCGAAGTGTACTGTTTGTGGTCATGCTCTGGGAGCATGGGTCGGATCGTCGTCCTGCGTTTGTCGAAGACGTCCTGCAGCACCTGCCATATGTCCTGACCACATCACAAGTCATGGTCGCACTGTGGGTGAGTAAAGTTCGATACCACTGCGTCGTATGAGATCCCATCCCAGTTTGAGGTTGGCCGTGGGTCCTGTATCTTTGAAGTCGTCGACGTATACTGACAGGATGAGGTTCTGCTTGTCGCGTTTCCATACAAATTCCAAACCAGGAATGGGGCGGAATACCACCGACTCAAGGCTCGCACGACTATGGCGCTCCCAGAAGACACCGGCCAGTGGGCGGCCGTAGAGAGCAAGTTGTAATCGGCATACCAGATTTTTGCACTTCGCCCAAGAAGTGGGTCGTCGCCACTTGGGTAAAGTAATTCATGTATCCACTGGGCCAATGCGACCGTCTCCGTAGAGCGAGGCCTGAGTGCATGCCCCTGGGGCATCACTCTGTTCACCGCCGTTGCCAGGTACCAAAGCCGCGGCATCGCACAGTTTGGAGGCCTCGACGCGGGATGCGCTGGAAGCGGCGCCGGCGAACACAACGGCCAAACGGACTCGTCTTTCATGTCGTCGCCCTCAACCACAACGCGCCCCTTGCACTTCTGTAGTTCTGGAGGTAACTCAGCATGTTTCACGGGAGGAAGCTCCAGGACGTTGGCAAGGTGAACCTTTTGTGCGCTCCTTGTGGGCGTCGCGTATAACATCGTCACGTTCCATGACCGAATCGAGCATCCACGTTGGCTTCTTTTCCAATCACTCGAATCCTTTACGAAGTGCATCTTGTGCTCTCGGTTCAGCCGAAACTTCTTTCTAGGTAAGATTGCGCGTGGCGAAATTGCGGGTGGCGATGCATGGTCGCTTCCAGCGCGTGGAGTCGGGCTTGCTTCTATGATCCTGATGGCGGTCGGACGCACGCGGCATCATGGGCACCGCGCTGCACCCGCCCGGCAGCTCATGCGAGCGCGCAACGCTCGCAGGATTCGCACCTGGCCGTGGACGGTAAGATAGGACAGCGACGATGCCACGTGGTCCGTCGGGAAGCAAGGCGCGCGCAATACGTCCGTCCGTCCTGCCCGTCACATTCTCGTCTCGAATGACGGCGCTGTCGTGTTGGTCGCAAGTAATGCGTCGTTCCACAGCAGTCCACGGCGGTCCGTCGCCGGTGGTCTGAAAGGGGCGGGCGTTCTCGTCAGGGGCGGGCGTTCTCGTCGATTCGTGCCCAGACGCGAAGGGCGGAAGCGTGACGCGTCTTCATCGCACGTGGCACGTCTTTGGCGCACTCCCTCTCCGCCAATCGTCATTTCTTAAACATGCTGCTCCAGAATTATGGCAATACGTAGTCTCGTCGGGAGGTACCCTGGACGCGGGCCTGGCGGCCGTGGACGTTGATCTTGCCGTCGGTAGTTATCTCAGGCCAATTGTACAAGCGCGCCATACCAGTCCAGGGTTCACTGAGGTGGCGGCGGTCGTTGCCGCTGCCAACCCAGACGTCGCAGAAGCATTTCTCACCCTCAAGAGATGACGCAATCTCGAAGTTTCGGATAACGTCGATCTTGTCTGCCGGGACTGGAATCCCAATCACTCCGTCCGTTGGGCGAAACAGTTGTGTCCACAGTGTCCGGACGCGGCGTAGCATACCCTCACCGCGTTGCCCCCAGTAGTCGGGCTCGCGAGCCAAAGCGCTAGGCCCATGCACCTCGGGAGGCTTCGCTCCGGGGCCAGAAACATCAGATGGTTCAGGTTCGGGAGGTTCTGATATACTGGGATCATCCCAACCCGCTGGGTAGAATAGAACTGAATCGCCCTGTGCTGGTACTCCCAGGCGTTAGGATGTTTGGAACGAGATTAACTCGCGCTTGTCTGTGCTATGATATCGACGGAGACCTTCCCGGACAGGAAAAACATGTCTTCCGTCGGGAATCACAATGTTCTTGGCACGATGCACATGGCCACGTTCCCCGTCGGGGTTCCCCGCGCACGCGGCCGCGTCGATGACGAGGCAGCCATCAAACCAGCACCCATCAGAGTGGAGGTGACAACCCATGGACAAGCCTTGCCGCGTGGTCTCGTCAAACTTCGCCGCGGATTTGTTGATGTCGGGGTTCAAGCATTTCCAGCAAAAGCGAATACCAAAAGGAACTACGTGTCCCTTGAAGGGTTCACCAAAATGAACTTCATGCGAGGTAAAGTCGGCGCATGCTTCCAGCGTGGCGGCAACTCCGAGACAGGGTCGGGCAGTAAAGTTGCGGCCGCAGCACCATGCCTGCATAGTTTCCTTCCACCATTCATGACCCATGCCCGAATTATGGAGCACCGCTCGGGTGCCCTGTATAACGGACTTGACTGCACGTTCGGCCACGCCGTTGGTTTGTAGACGATGTGGCGCGCTGGTATCGCGTCGCCATCCCAGTCGTCGGCGCGCTCTCTGTAGCTCCCCGGAATTGCCCGCGTAGACGCGCTTCACTTCATCATTCGGGGCAAGGAATTCCAGAGACGATGCCTCGGTGGCTTCGTCCTTGGTGCTTCGCCAGGCATGCCATAATAGCACCCGTGAATATCCAGCACAACCACGGCGCATGTGTCACCATAACTGGTCGGTGGCGTCGTCTGCTGCAAGGACAATGTGGTCGGCAGTCAGAGCTTCACCGAATCGCTGAAGTACGAACGCCTCGCATGGAATGTCATCTGCAGTAGGGTCTGTCGGCGGCATGGGTCGGCGCCGGCGTCGGCACGGTGCGATGCGCACCAGGATGCGTGCACAGATCTCACAGTCAGGGTGTCTGGGACCGTGAGTAATGTAGTGCGACGGGTCGATAGGTGGACGCGGTCTGCCAGGCAGTACAGGTGCCAGTGCGATAGTCGGCGCAACTGCACTCGATGTCGAATCGATCTTTTCATCGCCGATGCAGACGCGCCCACCGGCGCCGCGGTTCGACGCGCGAGCGCGGGCGCGTCCATCGGCGCCATCGCATCACCTTCACGGCGTCCACTTGCGAGTAAAGTCTGATTGCCGCCATTCCGTTGCCGCGCACGTCGTCTGCGTCGGGACGCAGGGGATGCGGCGCACAAGTCGGGAGGCGGAATCTTCTGCAAATTGCTGAAGTCGAGCTCTGGAATTCGGTTGCTGACGTTGACGTTGCACCATTGACCTCCTGTAGTAGGTAACCAAATTGTGGATCCCAGATCTGTGTGAAACCGCCCTCCTGCACCAGTTGCCCCGCAGAAAGTACCGACGGGCAATCCGTCATTGCCAGCGCCGAGCTCGCGCGTCCAATGTGGGGCAGCGTAAGCTGGATGTGCTCGCTGACGACGCGGTCGCCGCTGGCTGTCTCGAGGATGCGTTCTCGTCCCTGTCGTACTCGAGCGGTTTCGCGCGGTTGAAGGTCGGCCTTGTCTTGGATGCGATGGGCGGGGCCGCTATCCAAGATCCATGTCCGTGACAGCACCGCCGTAGACCGTGGGATCGTCGGCGTAGGCGTCGCCACCGACGCACTGTCATGAGTTGGCGGTAGCTCTGGCACCGTTGATACTCTGGAGGTCAGCATGAGCTCGCCATGCTACCGCTGTGCCTCTGTCTGCGCGGCACGCAGTGCGCGTGCGCTAGTTTCCAACCACCAGTCCGGTGAAATGTCTGGCACGTCGACCTTGTCTCCTCTGCAGTACGGGGATTCAGTCCAGTTGTACATTTTACGCTTCACTGTCGAGGTCAAAGCGGATATGCCGTCGTGTTGGGGCGGACAGAAGTAGAAGCCGCTCACGAGTCAAGCGCGCGCGATCACGGCGTCGGTTGCACCGCGCTGCTGCGGGAGATCTGGCGCGATCACGAATGGATGGTGATCGGCTATTCGACAAGATGTAGGTCGGCTGCCACTCCTATCACTTCTGGTGGGTGAGCGTCCACGGTAGTGGTCCCGATTGGAGTGCCGCGATGAAGAACGGGAGCGCCATGGGAAGCGGGGTGGCCAGCCGCAACCCCCGGGACCACGCGAGTCGGAACGCCCCCCGCGCCTGGGAGACGGCGAGCTTCGTCGTGACCAGCGCGTGCCCGCCGGACTGCGGGAGCGGCGCTGACCCTTGTAGGGCGAAGGCTTGTGGCCCCCGCCGCATGTCGTGGGGAGGGCGCCCTGTTGCGGCTGTCTTGGCTGGAGGTCCGAACGGGGCTCCCATCGGGAGTCTTTGCGCCAGGGCCAACGCGCGCGCCGCAGCAGCTGATTCCATGCTCGCATGTCAACTTCGGGCCCACATGGGAAGCACATGTCGGAATGTGGGGCTATTTGCAACGAGGAGGGGGAGGAGGAGGAGGAGGAGGAGGAGGAGGAGGAGGAGGAGGAGGAGGAGGAGGAGGAGGAGGAGGAGGAGGAGGAGGAGGAGGAGGGGGAGGAGAAGGAGGAGGAGGAGGAGGAGGAGGAAGAGGAGGACGTAGAGGAGGAGGGGGAGGAGGGGAGGAGGAGGAGGAGGAGGGAGGAGGAGGAGGAGGAGGAGCCGTGTTTTGCGAAAGCGAAGCAAAAGTTCTGCTTGGCCTGGTCCTTCTGCGGTGGGTCGGAGGAGCGGCCGGAAGGGAAGGTCGTCGGTCGCGGGCGCAGCGCCCTATCATGCGACGGAACATGTGATGGGTGTGCCAAAATGGGCGCGGTGGTAGGGCGACGCAATCTATACATATCCACTGCTCCCTGGCCAGGCCCATCCTGAACACAGCAGCTGTGTATACGCCACGCTCTCCTGGTTTGGCCAGGCGGGCGTATACACAGCTCCTGGGTTCAGAATGGGCCTGGCCAGGGAGCAGTGGATATGTATAAATTTCGTCCCCCGAGGTGGGCACATGCGAGCGCTGGGATGGAAGGCGGGTCCGTTCCAACATGTGGCTCTCGCCTTAGCGCCGCGCACATTCGTTGTAAACTTTGCCGGGGCTTCACGGAAGGAGGTCGGGTGGTTTTCGAATGCGGTTCTCGCCTGAGCGCTGCGCACATTCATTCCAAGAGCCTCCCGGATTGAGGGCGGCTTCATTCCGAAATGTGGCTCTGGTCTCGGCGCCGCGCACATCCCAATGGTTAACGTACCAGAAATGTCGTTTTGGAGCGATTCAGGACTGTCCAGGCCCAACAGTTACGTTGATTCGCGGTGTTGGCGTCCCAGGAACGGCGTTCTGGTACGATTCCGGATCGCCAAGGCGAAACACGCAGTTTAAATCGGGGCGTTGAAAGCCTGAGAGTCATAGTTTGCCAAGATTCAAGATGTTCGCACTGTCTCCCCCAACGGGGCAACACCCTCAGTAGAGGGGACCCCTTTGTAGGGGTCCGTGAAGAGGGATCTTGGAGAGAGGATGTATTTCAACATCCTTGACGAGTCTTGGGTTTACACTGATCCTCATCCTCCTCATCCTCCTCCTCCTCCTCCGCCTCCTCCTCCTCCTCCTCTTCCTCCTCCTCCTCCACCTCCTCCTCCTCGTCTTCCTCCTTCTCCTCTCTTCTCTCTCCTCTCTCCTCCTCCTCCTCCTCGTCCTCCTCCTCCTCCTCCTTTTCCTCTTCCTCCTCCTCCTCCTCCTCCTCCTCCTCCCCCTCCTCCTCCTTCCCCCCCTTCCTGCCTCCTTATCAATAACTTGTCCCTGTCGAACCCCGAGGCCAGCCTTTAGGGCGGGCCCCGCGTTTCGCTTGATACTTCCTCACCACTTATGACCCTGAAGCTTTAGAATTGGCAACAGTTTCACATATGGAGGGCGGGTGGTTTTCAATATGTGGTTCTCGCCGTAGCGCCGCGCACACTCGCGTCTAACAAATGCAAAAGCTTCACGCATTGCGGGCGGATCGTTTTCAAAATGTGGCTCTCGCCGAAGCGCCGCGCACGTTCGTTTTAAACATGTGCAAGAGCTTCACTGGTTGAGGGCGAGTCGTTTTCAAAATGTGACTCTCGCCAAAGCGCCGCGCACACTCGTCTTAAAAATGTGCGAAAATCGTTTAACGTATTGAAAGCGATTCCTTTTCGAAATATGGTTTTCGCCTCAGCGCCGCGCACACTCGTCTTAAACATTCGCAAGACAACACTGAGTTAGAGCGAGTCGTTTTCAAAATGTGATTCTCGCCTCAGCGCCGCGCACACTCCTTTAAAACATGTGCAAGAGTTTCACGGATTGAGGGCGGTTCCTGTTCGAAATGTAGCTCTCGCCTTAGTGTCGCGCACATTCGTTTTCAAACTTTGCAAGGGTTCCACGGATGTCCATGATTAACGTACGGGGACTGGTGTTTGGGAAGGACTCAGCATTAGGAGGGCGCAACAAATACATTGGTTCACAATGTTGAAATCCCAAGAATGGCGTTCTGGCACGATTCAGGATCGTCAAGACGCAACAGTCAGGTTGATCCGTGGCGTTGAAATCCCGAGAGCAATGTTTTGGCATGCTTCCAGGTCTTCAAACGGTTGTCTTCCAACGAAGCAGTTCCCCCAGTGGTAATGGACCCTTGTAAAGGGGTCTATGAAGAGGGAGCTTGGAGGGAGGGTGTTTTCCAACATCGTTGATGACTCTTGGGTTTACACTGGTCCTCCTCCTCCTCGTCCTCCTCCTCCATTCCTTCTCCTTATCAATAATTTCTCCCTGTCGTAGGGCGGGCTGGGCGTTTCGTCTGAGACCTCCTCACCATTTATGACCCTGACGTTCCAGAATTGGCAACAGTGTCACAGATGGAGGGCGGGTGGCTTTCAATGTGTGGCTCTCGCCTTAGCGCCGCGCACACTCGTCTTAAAAATTTCCCCCTCAAAAAAAAAACTAATTTAGAGCGAGTCGTTTTCAAAATGTGGTTCTCGCCTCAGCGCCGCGCACACTCGTTTAAAACATTTGCAAGAGCTTCACGGATTGAGGGCGGTTCCTTTTCGAAATGTGGCTCTCGCCTTAGCGCCGCGCACATTCGTCTTAAAACTTTGCAAGGGTTCCACGGATGTCCATCGTTAGCGTGCCAAAAATGGTGTTTGGGAAGGGCTCAGCATTAGGAGGGCGCAACAAATACATTAACTCGCAGCGTTGAAGTCCCAGGAATCCTCCTCGTCCTCCTCCTCGTCCTCGTCCTCCTCCGCCTCCTCCTCCTCCTCCTTCTGTTTCCCCCCCTCCTGCAACCGCTCCCTTGTGTAACCCCTCCTGCGGCAGTGGCGGCGAGGCGGCCGCCTTGCACTGCGCCTCGGTGATACCTGTTGGGCCGCAGTTCTCGGTGGCGTTGTTTTTGCTGCATCCCTGCGCGCGCAGGAGGCACAGTGCCTCCTCTACCTTGGCATCACATGCAGCACAATCGTGAGGCAGGCACCGGCAGTCGTCCTCCCCCCTCTCCTTCCCCCCTCCTTTCCCTCCTTACCCATAACTCGTTCCAAACCTCTGCACTCCTACTCCGCTTCCTCCTCCTCCTCCTCCTCCGCATCCTGATCCTCCTCCTCCTCCTCCGCATCCTCCTCCTCCTCCTCCTCCTCCTCCTCCATATCCTCTCCATTATATTGATCCTCGCTCCGCGTTCATCTCTCCTCGGCACCACACTGCAGCCCATGCTGCAGACACCGCTGCAGACACCGCTGCTATAACGGGCGCAACTCATGCACGCTGGCGCTGAGGCACGCGCCTGCCCATCTTCGTCCATAGTCGTAATGCAGTTGTCGTGGCGATCTGGCATGTGTGAACAATCAAGGCCCTACCAAGTCCTCCCTCCTCCCTACGACCTGCTCCCCCACTCCTTGACTTCCCCCTCCCTTCCTCATCTCATATTCCGTCGCATGCATCCCTCCTCACCTCTCCATCCTCCTCCTGCTCCTCCTCCTCCTGCTCCTCCTCCTCCTCCTCCTCCTCCTCTTCCACCTCCTCCTCCTCCTCCTCCGCATTGTCCTCCTTCTCCTCCTCGCCGTCATCATCAGCATCATAATCATCATCAGCAGCATCGTTATCATCATCAGCAGCAGCATCAGCGTCATCATCAGCATCATCATCATCAGAAGCAGCAGCATCATTATCATCAATAGCAGAATCAGCATCATCAGCATCAGCATCAGCGTCAGCATCGGCAGCATCATCATCAGCATCATCAGCATGAGCATCATCATCAGCAGCAGCAGAATCAGCATCATCACCATCAGCATCTGCAGCAGCAGCATCAGCATCGGCATCAGCATCAGCATAAGCAGCAGCATAATCATCTTCATCAGCAGCAGCATCATCAGCATCGTCAGCTTCATCATCACCGTCATCAGCATCCGCATCATCAGCATCATTATCAGAATCAGCAATATCATCAGCATCATTAGCATCATCATAAGCAGCAGCAGCATCAGCATTACCAGCAGTGCATCAGCATCAGCATCATCATCATCAGCAGCAGCATCATCAGCAGCATCATAATCATCACCATCATCAGCATCATACTTATCATCAGCATCATCGTCAGCATCACCATCATATGCGTCATAATCCTCCATACTGTCAGAATCAGCAGCACATCAGCATCAACAGCATCGTCAGCATCACCAGCATCAGCATCATAATCAGCATCATCAGCATCGTCATCATCACCATCATCAGCAGCATCATCATCATCCTCATCAGTATAAGCATCATCAGTATCATCATCGCCGCGCATACTTCCCAGATGGACGAGAAACAAAAAACATGAACCAGGCGCGACTCCAGTTAGGAGAACACGTCATAAGCGGCATTGCTTGGCCTGGTGTGGTTTTGCTTGGTACTGTTTGGCATTAAATTGCTGTGCTTGGCATTGCATTGCATTGCAGTCCTTGGCGCTGCTTGCAATTGATTGGCATTGCTCACAATGTCTTGGCGTTGCTTAGACTTGCTTGGCATTGCTTGGCATGGCTTGACATTGTTCGGCATTGATGTGCAGTGCTTGGCACCGCTTGGCATTGCTTGGCATTGCTTGTCATTGCTTGGCGCTACGTGGCATTGATTTGCGCTGATTGGCCCTGTTTGGAGTTGCTTGGCATTGCTTGGCATCGCTTGGCCTGCATCGCTTGGCGGTGCTTGGCGTGTATTGGCATTGTGTGGCATTGCTGGAATTCCTATGTACTGCTTGGCATTAACTGGCATCGCTTGGCATTGCTTGGCAGCCCAGCAAACGCCTGTTCAAAATTGGCCTGGCGAAAAACCCAACCATATGCAGTTGTGAACGACGCAAGTGTGAGTATCGCCTTCGGTGTAGCTCCCTATGGGGCCCCGAAACGTGTGAGGTATGAACCGACGTAGGCGCTGCTGGCGCATGCGAACGCGTGTGAGGGGTGTGCCGACACGGGTGCGGTGGCGCCATACGAGCGCAGCCACTGGCCCCTTCGGCGGAGCTCCCTATGGGGCCACGAAACGTGTTCGGGGTGTACCAAGATGGGCGCGGTGGTGGCATGCGAGCGGAGCCACTGGGGCCTTCGGTGGAGCTCCTTATGGGGTCACGAAACGTGTGAGAGGTGTGTCGACATGGGTGCGGCGCCGCCATGTGGACCCTGCCACTGGCGCCTTCGGCGGAGCTCCCTTTGGGGCCACGAAACTTGTGAGAGGTGTGCCGAAATGGACGCGGTGGCGCCATGCGAGCGCAGCCACTGGGGCCTTCGGTGGAGCTCTATATGGGGCCACGAGACGTGTGAGAGGTCTGCCGAAATGGGTGCGGAACGCCATGCGAGCGCAGCATCTGGGGCCTTCGGTGGAGCTCCCTATGGGGCCACGAAGCGTGTGAGGGGTGTGCCGAAATGGACGCGGTGGCGCCATGCCAGCGCAACCACTGGGGCCTTCGGCGGAGCTCGGCCACGAAACGAGTGAGAGGTGTGCCGAAATGGGCGCGGTGGCGCAACGCGAACGCAGCCACTGGGGCCTTCGCTGGAGCTCCCTATGTGGCTACGAAACCTGTGAGAGGTGTGCCCAAGTGGGCGCGGTGGCGACATGCGCGCGCAGCCACTGGGACCTTCGGTGGAGTTCCCTATGGGGCCACGAAACGTATGAGGGGCGTGCCGAAATTTGTGCAGCGGCACCATGCGAGCGCAGCCACTGGGGCTTTCGGTGGAGCTACCTGTGGGGCCACGAGACGTGTGGGAAGTGTGCCGACATGGTGGCATGCCGAGAACAGAGAAAGGGATGGGAGGAGGGAGGAGGAGGAGGCGACGCGGGAGGCGCCGCCCCACGGCTCTGGAGAGGAGCCCCGCGCCGACGCGAGAAAGCTGCGCGATACCCCCCCAGGGTCTGGCGAGGACCCCCAGAGGCCGAGGCTTGTCAGAAGCCTCGCGGCTCGTGACCTCTGCTCACGACGCGAGGGGATCTGGATTTCACCGCCCTCTCCGTCCCTCCTTCCCCTCCCCCCGCCCCCCCCCCTCCCTTCCACCGCCGAGCACCGCCACCATAGGCCAGGCGTGGCCTGGGAAGGCTTCACTCCGCAGGGAAGACAACCGCCGCGCGACGGGAACACAGAGGAGAGAGAGAGAGAGAGAGCGAGAGAGAGAGAGGATAAAAAAAGAGAGGAGACGGAGGGAGCAAGGGAGGGACGAAGGAGGGAAGGGAGCCCTCCTCCTGCCCCCTCCCTCTCCCCCGCGGCGGCCGATGCCTTTACCGCTGCCGCGGCAGGCTGCGCGGGGCCGCCGGCGTCGCCTGCCCAGGAAGCTCCGGAGGCGGGCGGAGAGGCTGCGTGGCACTCCCCCTTCACCGCTTGGGGTTATCTTCCCCCGCCTCCTCCTCATATTCCCCTTCCTCCTCTCCTCCTCCTCCTCCTCCTCTCCTCCTCCTCCTCCTCCTCCTCTCATCGTCCTCCTCCTCCTCCTCTCCTCCTCCTCCTCCTCCTCCTCCTCCTCCTCCTCCTCCTCCTCCTCCTCCTCCCCCTTCTTCTCCTCTTCCTCCTCCTCCTCCTCTTCCTCCTCCTCCTCCCCTCCTGCTACTCCTCCTTACACCCTCCTCCTCCTTATCCCCCTCCTCCTTCTCCTTCTCCTCCTCCTCGTCCTCGTCCTCCTCCTCCTCCCCTCCTCCTCCTCCTCCTCTCCTCCTCCTCCTCCTCCTCCTCCTCCTCCTCCTCCTCCCCCCCTCCTCCTCCTCCTCCTCCTCCTCCTCCTCCTCCTCCTCCTCCTCCTCCTCCTCCTCCTCCTCCTCCTCTTCCTCCTCCTCGTCCTGCTCCTGCTCCTCATCATCATCATCATCATCATCATCATCATCATCATCATCATCATCATCATCATCATCATCAGCATCATCAGCATCATCATCATCATCATCATCACAACCACCACCACCACAACCCGTCATCATCATCATCATCATCATCATCATCATGATCGTCATCATCATCATCATCATCATCATCATCATCATCATCATCATCATCATCATCATCAGCATCATCATCATCGTCATCATCACCATCATCATCATCATCATCATCACAGCATCATCATCATCATCATCATCAACAGCAATAACATCATCATCAGCAGCAGCATCATCATCATCATTATCATTATCAGCATCAGCATCATCATCATCATCATCATCATCATCATCATCATCATCATCATCATCATCATCATCATCATCATCATCATCATCATCATCATCATCATCATCATCATCATCATCATCATCATCATCATCGGCAGCAGCATCAGCATCAGCATCATTAACATCACCATCATCATCATCTTCCTCCTTCTCCTCGAACTCCTGCTCCACCTCCTCCGCCTCCGCCTCCTACGCCCCCTCCTCCTCGGTCGGTCGGTCGGTCGGATGGCGGACAGACGAAGCTGATGTGGAGAGAGCAAGGCGAGAAGACCACAGAGTGAAGAACGAGGCAGCAGCAGCAGCAGGCCCGAAAGAGGACTTGAGCAGACTGCCAGCGCGAAGCTTGCGGGCCCAACGGGCAAGGCTGGCCACACCAGGGTACTATCGCTTACTCAAAAAGTGGATGGACACTGGAGATAGAAATAGGAAACAAAAGGATGCGTAGAAAATCATATAACCTTCCCCGATGCAACAAGTCTGCTACTGCCTGGGGCGCTGCAGGCTCCTATGAGAGGACCTGCACGTCTTGCAACTACTGTCGGCTACACGCAAGAGTGACCCTGGGTAAGAGTGACCTTTGGTGCGCGACTTTCTGGGGGCCGCGGGGGGACCAAACCTAGGTGCGCAAGCAGCTGCTACTGCTTCGTTTTCAGCCACCTGGGTACCCATCCGTGCCCGCACCAAAGGTCACTCCGGCGAAAGGTCACTCTCACGTCTAGTCGATACTGTCATGAGGGTGGTGCGCCCGGCGGAGCCCTTGGGCTGGGCAAGCCTTAACTGCGAGACCCTTCACAGATTTGAAACATAGCTCCGACTGCAACTCTGCAACTCATGTGTATATATATATATAGGCAGAGAGAGAGAAACAAAAAGAGAGAGAGGGAGAGAGAGAGAAAGAGAGAAACCAAAAAAGAGGAGAGAAGCAGACCGTTCACGGTGCATCTCCTCCTCCTCCTCCTCCTCCTCCTCCTCCTCCTCCTCCTCCCCCTCCTGCTCCTTCTCCTCCTCATCATCAGCATCATCATCCTCATCCTCATCATCATCATCATTATCATCATCATCATCAGCATCATCAGCATCAGCATCAGCATCAGCATCAGCATCAGCATCAGCATCATCAGCATCATCAGCATCATCATCATCATCATCATCATCATCATCATCATCATCATCATCATCATCATCATCATCATCATCATCATCATCATCATCATCATCATCATCATCCTCGCCGTCCTCTTCCGAGCGCCTCCCACTGCCCCTCCCCCCCTCCATCCTCCTCCCCTGCCTCTCGTTCTCATGTTCACCCTCATCCTCCTCCTCTTCTCCCTACTCATCCTCGTTCTCCTGCTGTTCCTCCTCCACGTCCTTCCCCCTATCCTTATTCCTGTTAGCATATACTCCAACTCCGCCACCCGGCCAGCCGATTGCATTCGCATGCGGGGCCGTCAGTCCGACGTGGCGAAAAACGAGACGATGTCGACGCGCTTGCTCCCTCAACGGACGTGTTGTCGAGGTGGCCGGAGTGGGGCGCGGCGCACATGTCGCGCGGAAGGGCGAAGTGCCGTTCTCGCCTCAGCGTCGCACCTGCCGTTTCTGAAAATCTGCGCTTCCGCTGCGGCGTGGCGCGCAGCTCTTGTTTGCCCGCCTGTTCGTCGACATCGGGGTCCCGCGCGGGCGGGCGACATGTCGCTCTCGAGCCGACAGCTCCGCAGATTCGGCCTGGTTGCGCGCCCGCTTGGGCGCAACAGATATTCTTCGCTCTTGGTCGGCCGGGGAATCGCACACGAGTGGGCGAGATGTCGCTCTCGTCCAAGCGCCGCCAAGCTTTCGCCTGAAAGCGGCGCTCCCGCCTGGGCGCGGCGCAGATTCGTTCGCTCGCCCGGCCGTCGAACGCGGAAGCGGGGCCGCGGGCTGCAGGTGTTCCGGCCCGAGAGCGGCGCAGCCCGCTCTGGCGCGGCGCATGTCCTGCCTTCGCCGGTGCTCTCGGAAACTCGACCGCGCGCGAGGGGGCTGACTGGTCCTCTCGCTGGAGCACCACTCGGAGATCAACCCCCGCCTTGTTCCGCTCCTCCCGCTGCGCAGCCCGTGCCGTCGGAAGCGGGGATGCGCGCGTGGGCGCGCCGGCGTCTTCCGCTCGCCGGGTGGAAGCGCGCGCGCGCGCGAGTCTCCATGTCCAGGTGTGCCAGCACTGGTTATCCTCGTGTTCTGGGAGGGCGGAAGCCTGCGGGACCCTCTGACTCGCTCGAGCTGGTGAGCTTGACCCTCCTCCTGCTCCTCCTCCGGCAAGGGCCATGGCCCGCGCGCAGGAGCCCACCTCCCCGGGGCCCCGCCACGCGCGCTCCGGGACTCGCGTCGGAGGGCCGCGGAAGGGGTGGCGCCGGCGCCCCGTCCGCGCGCAGGGGGCGCCCCAGAACTCCTCACGGTCCGCCGCTATGGTCGTACCCTGGAGGCCGCAGCGTGTGGCACGGTGGATGGCGTCCCGGCGAGAGCGGTGACCAGCCAGGCGGCGTTGGGCGTCGTCGTCGACGCCGAGCAGTCGCTTGACCCCTTGCTCGCCCGCGTGTGCAGAAGGCTCCGCGGGTCCGTCTGGCGCGTGGTGGCCAGGTTGACAAAACCACGGTTTGGGGGATGCCACTCAAAGCAATGCAGCTCCCAGCCAGCGCAGAGGACTCTGCTTTCACTGAGCGGAGCTCTTTGCAAGCCACGCCCTCGGGCAGGCACCCCTCCAGGCAGGCCTCGCGAAACTGAGCACATCTGTTTCCAGGAACAAGTGTGCTGCTTGAACGACACAGGCCTCGCAACTCGCGCGGAGGTCCTTCCGTTACACTGTGACTGGCCTCCTGCTTTCACGTGAGTCTTGACGCGGACCATGCTGCGTTTCCACAGCGAATGGTGTCGAGGGCGTGTCACTCCAGATCCTGGTCGAGGTTTGTGCCTGCCCGCGGATAGGACGTGAAGGGTGTCACTACAGGATTGGCTCAGGATCTACAGCCAGCGTGGAGCATTAGGACGCCTGACAAATCGTGGAAATCTTGGAAGCCCTGGAACATGTTGGTAGGATCCCCCCTTGCCCTTCCCAACGGAGCGCCTGCCCGCGGCGTGCCCGCCGTGAGATGGGGGGGGGCCAGCGGCCCCCGACACCCGATCGAGTGCTGCACCGCCATGGAGCCCACCAGGAGGTGGCACAGGCCGCGTGGCAAGCTCTTGCTGTGGCGGCGGAGCACGCTCAGACCATGAAGATCTTGTACGGGTGTGCCAGAGCACTAGCTTGCACGAGCAGGAATCCGGGCGTGGCGGGGAACTCCTGCGGCCGTAGAAGGGCACGGCAAGTTCAAGAGATGCGGCGCTGCCGGGAACGCAGGAGATGGACGAGCCAGCTGCAAAGGTGGGGCTGGCAGGCGTGGCAGTCTTGGCCTTTTGTGCACGCGTGCCGGCGCTGCGCGAGAACTGAGGGCGGAAGCCAGGCCCGCGCGCGCACGCCCCCGCGGCCGTGGCCGAAAGGTCACCCGCTGCCTGCAGGCCCTTCCCGCCAAGAGGCCCTCGGTCTGCCGAAGGGCCGTCCTCTGCCTGCAGGCCCTCTGCTGCCCAATGCTCTCCTCTGTCTACAGGCCCTCCCTGCGGGTCCTCCGGGCGCCTCCTCGGCCCAGGGGCTGCCTGCAGACGTCGACGCTCCCTGAGGGCAGAGACCACAGGCGATGCCCGCAGGGTGTCTCTAGCTGCGAGGGCCCGCGGGGGCCTGTGGGTCGAAGGAGCGGAGGGAAAGGGGAAGGCAGGGAGCAAGGGGAAGGCGGGGCGCGGCGCTACTTGCCCGGGCACAGAAACGAGGTAAACGAGCATACGGATCATGGCGTATCCGAAGCACCAGGGGCTGCCCGCCAAGGCCACTGGACCTGGCCTGGCGCACGCGCTGGCCACGCGCCAGGCCACGGAGGCCTGCCCCGCGATACTGGCGTCCTGCCACAAGCTGACAGCCAGCGCGAGCGCCCTCGCCTCACTGCTGGCCATCACAGCCAGCATGCGGACGGTAGCCTGCGCGCTCGCATCCGGGCGAACTCGAGGACGTACGGGGAGGTTTTCGGGCCAACGTACCAGCGCCGCTCGGCTTCCCCCTCCTGCTGCTCCCCCTCTGCCGTCCCCTATCCCACTCACCCCGTCTTCCCCCTCCTCCTCATCCTCCTCCTCCTCCTGCTCATCATCATCATCATCATCATCATCATCATCATCATCATCATCATCATCATCATCATCATCATCATCATCATCATCATCATCATCATCATCATCATCATCATCATCATCATCATCATCATCATCATCATCATCATCATCATCATCATCATCATCATCATCATCATCATCATCATCATCATCATCATCATCATCATCATCATCATCATCATCATCATCATCATCATCATCATCATCATCATCATCTCATCATCATCATCATCATCATCATCATCATCATCATCATCATCATCATCATCATCCATCATCATCTCCTCATCCTCATCCTCCTCATCCTCCTCCTCCTCCTCCTCCTCCTCCTCCTCCCCCGCCTCCTCCTCCTCCTCCTCCTCCTCCTCCTCCTCCTCCTCCTCCTCCTCCTATCCCTCTCCCCCTTCCTGCTGCTGCCCACAAAACTCATGAGAGGAAACCGACGCCGTACGCAAATCATATTTTCCCCAGGGAGCTCTCGATCCGTTAACTTGGAGCGCGCCCTTTAGACGGCGACGCTGTATCCCCCCAAGACTCTGAACGCGCCAGCCAATCAACCCACCTCAAGTAGAGTAAACAACGACTGCATGTGAAAGAACACCCATTTCAACCCCGACCACTTTTTTAACTAAAATATCTAGTAATGAAAAACGGGTTTCTGGTTAAGAGCCTGAAATCATCATAGTAAGGACATTGTTTTCCCTCACCCCCTGACTAGTAAAAAAAAAGTTTGTTCGCAACTGTGAGTGCGCCATCGCCGCCATGAATTCAACCCACAGATTTGTCATTCCACATCTTTCTGCACATGAGGACGCGTACGCAGTCGATTCAGAAAGGGGATTCCTTCTCGCTTCCTGCACATTCCTCCCCTCCCCTCTCACCCTTAAACTCGGGGAAAACGGTCTGCGTGCACCTATAAGCAAATGCAACGATTGCACACAGAAAATCCCGTGAGATCTAGCCCATAGCTTCAGCCGAGCCGAGATGACCAGGGATCAAAGACTTTTGTCGACAAGCGCGTTCCACTACTCGCAAAGTAGCTACTCGAAAATGGCCTGAGTCCACCGCGGGGGATTTACGCTCAATTGCATAGGAAAAGACTTGTTTTTTTCGGACGTTTGCGAGTAGGCACTTTGCGAGTAGTGGAGCGCGCTCTGTGATGTTAGGCCTTCTTGAAAAGGAGCCGGCACTTCTCCTCGGCGACCGCGTGCTCTGTGCAACCCGGCGGCTCAAGCAGGTGCTAGCGTGGGCGCCACGGCGGGGGAGCAGGGACGAGGGGCGCCAGCAACGGGCAGCGGCGGACGGGAACGAAAGGGGAAGCACCAAGCTTACGCTAACGACGATGTTGCTTAACGGTGTCATTGGGAACCAAAGTGCGGGAAAGCACGAGCAACACGTTCCTACATCTCTCAGATGCGAATGTATCAGACGAAGACAACACTACGAAGTGTAGGGAAGCAGGAGCCGCGCGTTCCCACAATACTGGAACCTACATCGCCGTTACCTGCTTACCTACATCGCCGTTGGCGTGTCTACGGAAGCAGGAGGGCCCGATGAGGAGGAGGCACAGCAGCACGGGCGCCAAGAACGAATGGGCGGGAAGCGAAGGGCGGGAAGCGACTGGCGGTAGCAGCCGACACGGTCACAATACCAGCGACTCCGAGGGTGCTCCCTTCCCCCTACACATTATCCGCGCTCGACGCCCCGACCTGTCCTGTCGGGGGGCGCCAACCACCCGCCTCGCTGATCCTGGCCGAGGCACTGGGTCGGTGTGCGTGTGTGTGTGTGTGTTTGACTGTGTGTGTGTGTGGGTGATGGCGGTCGGGCGTGCGGGCGTGTTTGTGTTTGTGTGCTTGTGTGTTTGATTGTGTTTGTTGTTGTTTGTGTCTGTGTTGGTGTATTGAGTAAGGTGCATGTGCGTGTATGGGTGCGTCGCTGTGTTTGTGTGTGTGTGTTTGTGCTTGTGTGTTTGTGTGTGTGTGTGTGTCTGTGTGCATGTGTGTATGTGTATGTGTGTATGTGCACATGCATGTGCATGTGCAAGGTCATGTGCATGTGCATGTGCATGTGCATGTGCATGTGCATTTGCGTGTGCCTGCGCATGTTTATGTTTATGTGCATGTGCATGTGCACGTACATGTGCACGTGCATGTGCATGTGCATATGCACGTGCATATGTATGTGTATGTGTATGTGGATGTGGATGTGTGTATGTGTATGTGTGTGTGTCTGTGTCTGTGCCTGTGTCTGTGTATGTGTATGTGTATGTCTATGTGTATGTGTACGTATATGAACACTTGTATGTGTATGTGCATGTGTACATGTAATATATATATATATATATGAATATGTGTGAGTGTGATTGTGTGTGCGTATGCGTGTGCGTGTGATTGTGTGTACGTGTGTGTGTGTGCGTGTGTGGGTGCGTGCGTGCGTGCGAGCGTGCGTGTTGATGTGTGTGTGTGTGTGTCCGGTTGTGCGTGTGTATTGTGTCTGTGTGGTTGTATGTGTATGTGTAAATGTGTGCATGCGTATATGTATGTGCATGTGTATGTGTATGTGTATGCGCATGCGTGTGCGTGTGCATAAGCATGTGCATGTGTCTGTGTATGTGTACGTGTATGTCTATGTGTCTATGTGTATGTATGTGTGTATGTGTATGCGTGTATGAATGTGTGTGTGCGTGCGTGCGTGCGTGTGTCTGTGTGTGTTTGTTTGTGTGTGACTGTGTGTATGCGAATGTGCGCGCGCGCCCTCCGTCCATCCAAGACGCTGCGTGGCAACTGCTTGCTCTGACCGCGCTCTGCTCGAGCCTCCGCGACGGTGCCACCACCTCGCCCGGGGAGCAAAAAGTGCGTGTGCGTGCGCGTGTGCACCCCTGGCCTGGCCCGGGGAGGCATCTGCTGCACCCAGCCTGCGCCCAGGACGCGTCCAAGGCCTGCCTCGGCGAGGCGGGTGCGCGATGGGCTTCGGGGTCGAACCCCCGCCCCCCTGCGAAACTCACCACCTCATCCTCCGCCCTGCGAAACTCACCACCTCATCCTGCGAAACTCACCACACACAAATGAAAAGGATCCCCATATGTTCCTACATTTTCTGGGCTTCTGTCTTCCCCCCCACTTCCCATAGTTTCCCACATTTTCTGTGGAATCGAGGATTCATTGTGTCTGTGTGTTTTGTTCCTCTCCTGACATCTCATCCTCCGCCCTCTCTCTTCTCGCGCTCCCCTCCCTCCTTCTTCTCGCCCTCCCGAGGCACCCCTCCCCCCCCAGGAAAGGAAGGAGGAGGCGGAGGAGGAGGCGCGTGACGTCCCCCGGGCAAGAGCGCGCGCGCGCGCGCCCTCCGCGGCCCGCCCTCGGCGGCGGCGCCCGGCTTCTTGAAGCACCACTTTGCGGCGGTCTCGTCGTAGCAGCAGCCCTTCGCCTCGCACGTCTCCTTCGTGATGCCGACCTCGCCGCAGTCCTGCGGGCGCGACGGCGGCGGCGTCGTCGGCGTCGCCGTCTGTGAGGCTTGGAGCCGCCCTGCGAGGCTCTCGCCGCCGTGGCCAGACGCAGCTCGATAGACTGGCCGGGGAAGACTCACGGGAGGAGGGGTCCAGGCACAGATGCTCAGCGGAGTTCGAAATCTGGCCCGCCAAGGACCCAGACCTTTGGCTGAATGTTTCTTGTCAAATGCAAACCTTTTCTCTGCTTCGGCCTCCCCGAGCAGCTTTTCGTTCGACGGGCAATCAGATCACAACCCAAGACGAAAAGCTGGCATCAGGGAGGCAGTCGAGAGCTCTGGGGCCACCAGATTGAACAACAACAACAATCCGCAAAGAGAATCCGCCAGAGGTCTGTGGGAGGGGCCAGCGCAGCGAACTCTGCGCCCGCTTCCTCTCGAGTCCACCTCAAGCTGCAGGCGAATTCATTCGCATATCAGGTGTCGAGCTGGGCATGAAAGAGAGCACCGAGAGGGAGCAAGGGCGAGGAGTAGGAGAGGCAGGGTTGGGAACGGAGCACTTGGAGGAGGAGGAGCAGAATGGAGGCGGAGCCCGAGACGAGCAACTTGACCGACAGGAGCACCAGGGACCCCCTCTGGCCCTGAGGCGCACCAGGTCGAGAGCTGCAAGATGCTGCGTGCGTGGCGTCTGGATATATATGACAGACGCAGGCCATCGATGAGAAAGACAGGCATCGTCTTGGGAGGAAGGGGCTGGGCAGATGCAGGGCGCGGCTGTGTGATAAGCTACTTCAGCACACGACGTGGCATTGATGATATCCGCATTTCTCCAAACCCCATCCTCCACACCGGATAGTTGTCTTCCTGCGGGATCTATATATATATATGGAGAGAGAGAGAGGGAGCGAGAGAGAGAGAGAGATCAGCAATAGAAGGAGAGAGGGAGGGAGGGAGAGAGAGGGAGAAATGGACAGAGAGGGGGGGGGGCCAGGAGTGTGTTTTTGGCTCCGCAGCGCAGCGCCTCACTCAGATGCCCAAAGTCGTACAGTCGGCGCGGCGACAGAGCCTCAGCGGCCGCGGCCAGAGAAGCCCGGACACCGGAGGCGGGCACTGCTGGCAGCCCGAGGGAGAGGAGGAAGCGGACGAGGAGGGGAAAGGAAGAGGGAGGAAAAAAAGAGGAGGAAGCGGACGGGAGAGGGGCGAGGAAGAGGGAGGAAAAAAAGAGGAGGAGGAGGAGGAGGAGGAGGAGGAGGAGGGAGAAGAGGGGGAGAGAGGAGGGAAAAAGAGAGGGAGGAGGAGGTAAAGGAGGACGGGAAAGGGAAGAGGAAGAACGAAGAAAAAAAGAAAAACGTTTTTCCATGCTGGGAAGCGCACAGCTCGGCCAGGCAACTCCGCCGCCTCGCACCAGGGAGAAGAGGAAGAAGCGGTGGAAGCACGAGGGCCAACTGACAGCAGATCGCCGTGCGAGGGCTCTGCTTGCAGACGAGTTAGGCAAACAGGAAGAATACATCAACCAGTTTGGGATGGTCTGTGCTGAAGAACAATCGAATTGCCGAGTCCGCACAGCGCGATTGACCTGTAGGGCCAGGCGCCTGCATGGGCGGCCCTCGCCGTTCTTGCGCCCCTCTTATGTCAGCGACCACGCACGAGAACTCATCGCTCAAGGTACCCGTGGAAAGGACTACGGAGTACTCGCTGGCGTACTGGTCGCAGGGTTGCCGCTGGCTCCCGACGCCCATAATAGCCCTTGCACTCTTGCTATCACTTGTGCTGTTCACCAGGCGTGCCCCTGGATCCCACCGTGGCAGCGTTCCAGAGTCGCAGCGGTCAAGAGCCCGCGGAGTAGAGATGGCGGGCCTCACGCGGGCGGCGGAAGTCGTGGGCGGGGGAAAGGGGAGCAGGGGGGAGAGGCGGAGGGAAGGAGGAATCGAATCGAATCGAAATACGTGAGGTATTGCGTTTGCCTATCCGCGGAAGCGGCCTTGGCTACTCCTGGCGGCGATGCGAGCGCGTGACATCTATCTCGCCTCCCGCGAGAGGATGCCCTGTGAACCTTTCATGGACTGTGAAAACTTCCCGCGCGAACAGGAACAACACTAGCAGTATTCGACGTCCCACGCACGCCGACTTAGCAGCGGGGGAGCCTTCACGCACCACAACACCGCTGGGAAATTTCCCCAATCACACATATGTGTGATCACCTCCTCATCATCATCATCCTCCTCCTCCTCCTCCTCCTCCTCCTCCTCCTCCTCCTCCTCCTCCTCCTTTCAGGCACGAGCAATCGCAGGGCCATCTACCGAGAGGCCGAGCGAGAGCCGACAGAGAAGGCGAGAAAGGGAACGAAAGCCCGTTGGGCCGAGACGATCGACGGGGGTAGAGACCCACAGGTAGAAGACGCAAACTCGAGAGGTGGGAAAAGGAGGATCGACCCGTCTGGGGCCTGACTCGCACCAGTCACGGGCACCGCCGCTCGAGGAGGAAGGGGGGAGGGACGAGGAGGGACAGAGGGAGGGATGAGGAGGGACGAGGAGGGACGAGGGGGGAGCGAGAGAACCAGCAATGGTGCATGTGAGTCACTAGCACCCTACTGAAAAGATATGGATCCGCCGCCCCCTGGGGGGCAAGCGGAAGGCGGAAGCCCCATGGGTGCGAGCACGCCCGAAGCCCAACACGACGACGGGGAACCCGAGCATCGGGGCGAACCCGCACCAGTGACGGCGAGCACAGGCATGGGGCCGAGGTCCTCGAGCAAGCGGCGCAGCGCACCGTCGTCTAGCACGGGCCAGATCCCATCGTCCACCGCGATGTTCG
>CAUYUJ010016518.1:75106-90106 GCA_963575745.1 Prorocentrum cordatum | reverse complement strand
ATCATCATCAGCAGCATCACCATCAGCATCAGCATCAGCATCATCATCATCAGCATCATCATCAGCAACATCAGCATCATCAACACCATCACCATCATCATCATCAGCAGCATCGTCATCATTATCAGCAGCAGCATCATCATGATCATCATCATCAGCATCATCATTATCATCATCAACACCAGCATCATCATGGTCATCATCAGCATCGGCATCAACTTCACCACCATCAGCATCGTCATCAGTATCATCATCACTATCATCATAATCATCAGTATCATCATCGTCATTAGCATCATCATCAGCAGCATCATCACCATCGTCATCAGCATCATCGTCATCAGCATCATCATCAGTCTCAGCATGATGACTATTGGCATCATCATCATAATCATCAGGTTCATCATGATCGCCAGCCTCAGCATCATTCTCACAAGCCTCACCGTCATCATCAGCATTATCGTATGCAGCATCAGTATCCTCATCATCACCATCACCTGCATCAGCATCATCATCATCATCATCATCATCATCATCACCACCATCGCCATCGCCATCATCAGCATCACCATCATCATCAGCAGCATCAGCGTCATCAGCATCATCACCATGCGCACCAGCATCATCAGCATCATCATGCTCATCAGCAGCATCACCATTATCATCATCATCATCATCATCATCATCATCATCATCATCATCATCATCATCATCAGCATCGCCATCGTCATCATCAGTATCAGCATCGTGCCTCTCTCCTGCGGTGGGCCAACATTTGGGTTCTCGGTTCCCTCGACATGGCTAGCCTTCGCCCCAAACAGTGCTGCGCCCACCCCTTGGCCAGGAGCTCCGACGCGCACTTGAGGACCCCGAGGAGAAGCCGACCCGCAGGGAGAACAGGAGCCGAAGGATCACGTGCATGGCGTGATACGGCATGTTCTTGTAGAAGCACGGTCTCGTCACCATGGACACGGATGAGTTGTGGAGTCGGATCTGGCGGAATTGGGCGCCACCCACGCAACTGCTCGTACAAAAAGGCGACGATGCTCGAGTTTGGCGGCTCACGTTTGCTCAGGGAGTGCGTCTGGCTGTAGCGCGGCATCATTGGCGGCACGAGTTGGGGCCGAACGCGCCCACGAAGTGCGACAATGTCCTCAGCGTAGGGCCGACGCACGGCCCCGTACGCGTCGTTGTCCGTTCCTTCGAACTCGTATTCACAGTCGCGGGGGCTGAACTGGGCGAGCGTGGACGGGGCGCACCACGCCAACCACTGGTCGAAGTCATCGAGCTCTGGCCTATCGTAGAAGATGCTGGGGGACCAGTGGTCAGCAATGCCCGTCGCTACGTTGGTGAATGTACTCATCGAGGCGCTTACGCTGGCGCGGGCCCGACGGCATCTGCCGCGGCTGCAAGATGGACGGGATGCCCTGCACGTCATTGATGATGGGGTCAACGGCAATGGTCTCGCCCAGCTCGTCAACCCATGCAAATCTGAAAGGAGATGTGGAGCGCGTCGAGGCTCGACGATGAAGATGCGCGCCTAGCCGTCACAGTAGACGGGCCCTCAAACGAAGCGCCACTGATCGACGGGTTCCCATGAGGCGCCTCGGCGGCCACAGCGCGATCGAAGACGTCGGCCGCGTCGGGCTTCGGGAAGAGAAAGCGATCCCTCCAGACCTAGCAGTGCCACTGCCGCGATGCAAAATCGCGCGCCGATACGGCACGCTGCTGATGAGACGGCGCAGGCGCCGCGATGCGCCGTGAACCCCCAGAACCGCAACGATAAATCCCTGGCGCAAGTACGGAACGAGCTGCTGCAGCTTGGACTGGCGTCGCCGACGGCCCCGTTCAAGCAGACCGCGGGCATTCCAGGACACGAGCTCGAGCCCGCGCGGAGAGGGGCCGGACCGCTGAATGTTATCTCCCACAATATGCCCCGACCCTCGGCGAAGAAATCGTGGACGCGCTCGTCGACGGCGCTGCGGTCGATGCCCTTGGCCATGGCGAGGGGTCGGTGCCACTCCACCGTGGCCTGCGCGCTGGCACTGGCGCCAATCTCGAGCTTGGCGATGGAGGCGCCTTCGAAGGTGAGCAAGCCTTCCTGCTTGCACGGCCCAAAAGAATGATCTGGGCACCCGGCAGCTGAGGAGGAGGAGGAGGAGGAGGAGGAGGAGGAGGAGGAGGAGGAGGAAGGAGGAGGAGGAGGGGGAGGAGTAGGAGGAGGAGGAGGAGGAGTCCTTTTTTTTTCTCGCGCGCCACGAGCCGCGCGCCCTCCGCGCACCGGCTGCCGACGTGGCCTGGCCCTCGCCTGGGCCGTCTTGAGACGCGCCCAGGCACGTCCCATCGGGCAGCGGCACAGCTCGGCGGCACAGCGGGCGCGCCCGATCTCCTCGACAGAGGCACTCCCCCCCGCCCTCGGACTTGTTTGGATTTCTCTGCGGACTTGCCGCACTGCGGTCGACGCTGACGACGAGGGGGCGGGCTGGCCACGGACCGCGCTGGCGGCGGAGGCATGCCGGGCACCGCCGGGAAGCTTGGGCCCCAGGGCGAGAACGGTGCCTCGCGGGAGGACGACTGCTCGATCACCGAGCAAACGAACTGTGACACGCTCGGCGGGAACGTCCCCGACAAGCGCGACCTTGTTCCAGTCGACAACAGCTTAAAGCTGTTGTCGACCGGAACAGGAACCGGTCCGAACCGGAAACAAAAAATAAACGTACCGAACCGAACCGAACCGAACTGGAAGATTACGAGACCGAACCGAACCGAACCGGAGGCGCTTCGGAACCTAACCGAACCGTACCGAACCGGCGCTTTCCTGAGCTTTGTGGAACCACCGTTGCAGTCCTGCACGCAGACGCTGCGGCGCGACGAGGTCGGAGCAGCTCACGGGGAAGACCGCTGAGTCATATTCAAATGCGGCCTCGGCGGCGAGGTCGACGACAGGGAAAGAAGCCTCTGCCAACGCCAACGCACGGTTGATCTCGTCGATCGCCTGTCGATGTCTCAATTGTTCTGCCTCTGAGGTAGCAACGCGTCGCGTGAGCTCCGCCACTTCACCCTCGGTCGCTGAGATTCGCTTGTTGTAGGCCCCCTGGTACCCGCGCACGGCGGCGTCGACATCTGCGACGTGGTGGTGCGGAAGGCGACCGCGGCGGAATCGACATGGGCTGTGAGCTGCCCATAGAGGGGCTCCGCGATAGGCTCGCTGCTCTCAAACTCAGGTGAGGGTCCCCGGCGAACACGGGAATGGGCATCAGGTGCACTGGGACCAGCGGCTGCTGGGGCTGCTGTTGCTGCGCCTGCGGATGACGCTGCTGCCCCCGAAGGTTGCCACAGGTCAGCAGGCTCAGCGCCGCTGATCGGATCGGGTCAGGTCAGCACCGCCGGATCGGGTTCGCCACCAGGCTCGCGAGCTCGATATCCTCCGCCCGGGGTGCCCGCGATGCCCTCCTGCGATGGGGGCCCAGAAGCAATGTCCAGGAAATGGCCCAGCGGTGCCGGAACCACCCCAGGAAGAAAAGCAGAGGCGCCTCCCGGGGCATGGGCAGGCCGAGGTAGCGAGGGCGCTGCGCCCGCGCATACTGACCGAGCTCCAGATGCAAGCACTCCGCGTTCTTCTGCACGACGACGGTCGGGGCCACGATCTTTGCGTCGACGACGCATGCCTTAACCGCGTCGGTCATGGTCTTGAGGCGGTCGCTGAGAAGTTCGTTATCCTCTGCTGCGCGAGGCGCTGCGCTCCACTTGTTGAATCCGAAGTATCGCCCATGCTAACATCGGTGAGCCGGCGTCGCTCAGGTCGGCCACCGCTTCGGGGATGGGCCCAGGCGTCCAGAGAGGAGACCTGCCCGTTTTCTCGCCCTTGGACTGCGCCGTCGGCGCGAGCGGGTCGCAATCGAAGCTGAGGTCATGGAAACCGAGGCCGGGGCCCTGATTCTTCGACGGGAGGAGCTCGACCGTCGGCCAAGATATGAGGAGCGCAAACGCGAGGAGTGGACGCCAGCTCCCCCCTGGGCGCTGGCCGCGGCCTAGCGGCATCCATGGGGACACCCGCAAGCAACGCCATCTCGAGCCACAACGGCTACGGAAAAGGAGGCAAGAGGAGGGAGAGGAGGAGGAGGAGGAGACCACAGCGTTCCATTCAAAACGAAGAACCCAACACAGGAGAAGTGGGAATTCCTCCGACGATAAGACCCCACACGATAATCTCCGAGGGTTAATCCAGAAGTAACCCTCATCGTCGTTCCTACGATTGCGGAAATTAGTGCCCTGTCTCCTCTGCGCCGTTCTCTTTCTCCCGAGGGCGCAGGCCCTCCTCCTACCCGCCCCCGGTTTTGCCTCCTCCTCGCCCTCCTGCCTTTCCTTCTCCTCCGCCACCCACCCCACTCTGGTTGCAATAACGCGCGCATCGATCTTCGTTGGCGCCGTCGCCGCTTCGGGGCGCAGGAACGCGTTCTCCGATAGCCATATCGCGAAGCCGTTCGGGCAGCCTCGCGAACCGCGCCGTCGGGGCAAGCCCGCGGGCCGCCCGCGCGCGAAACCGAACCGTCGGGACAGGCCCGCGGGCTTCGAGCGGGGCGCGGCCGCGCTCGGGCGGGAGGCAACGCGAAGGCAAGCTCTGCGGCGAGCTGCTCGGCCTCAGACCTGGAGCTCGTCGCTCTCTCGTCGCCCCCCCCCCCATGTCTTCCGCAAGGGCGCCGGCGGCCCGAGCTCCAGAAACTCGCGCGAGGGCGGCCGCGGGACCAGCACGCACCGCACGCGCGCCGCTGCTCGTCCGACATGCCCGCGCGGACAGCGTCCTCATCCCTGGCACAGTCGATGGTGACGCCTTTGCGCGGCGTCTGACCCTGCGACAGCGCGGAGGTGAGGTAGGACGCATGCGTCAGGGTGAACCCCGAGCGGTACACGGCTTGCGGCCCAGAGCTCTGCCACGTGAGCTCGTGCTCGCTGCGCCTGAACACGAGCACGCTCCGCTCCAACGCCTCGGCCTGGCCGTCGCCGCCACTGCCGTTGCCTTCGGCACCCTGTAGCAACAGTTCGGCGACCTCCCTGTAAATCGGAGACTCGTTGAAGCCGTGCACCTGCATCCAGATTCCCTGCGGTAGGAAGCGGAGGCGAAAGAGCCGGCCTGGCGCGTACTGTTCGTACCGCAGCCGATCTGCGGACCCCATAGGGAGGCTCCCGCTCGAGATTTCCTCACGATTCGCTCACAGATGCCTCAGGGGCCCAAAAGTGACGACGGTCACAAGATTCTGACGACCCTATCGGATTACTAACATGACCTGGCGGCCCCTGGCTTCATTACGATTCACTGACAAATGAGGCTCTCGCTCGAGACTTCCCCCAGATCCACGCCTCGAGGGCCCAAAAGAGACAACAGTTACAGGATGTGGATGACCCGATCGGATTACTAACATGATCTGGCGGCCCCCTGGGGATGGGATTCCCGCCTGACACTTCATTACGATTCACTCACAAACGAAGTTCTCGCTCGAAACGTCCCCCAGATCCACGTCTCGGGAATTCAAAAGTGACGAAAGTCTCAAAATGTGGACGACCCGCTCGGATTACTAACATGATCTGGCGGCCCAATAGGGAGGGGGGTCCCACCTGAGCCTTCCTCACAAGTTCTTCGCAAACGAGGCTCCCGCTCGAGACTTCCTCCAGACCCACGCCTCAGAACCCCAATAGCGACGACGGTTACAAAATGTGAATGACCCGCTCGGATTACTGATATCATCTGGCGGCCCCATAGGGATGGGTTCCCTATTGAGACTTCCTCACAGATCACTTACAGACGAGCCTCCCGCTCGCTTCCTCAAGGCCCCCGCCCCAGCATCCCAAAAGTGACGACAGTTACGAGCTCTGGATGACCCACTCGGATTACTAACAGAACCTGGCAGCCCCAGGATGGATAGAATGTGAAAACAGAATGGTAAGAATAAACATAATAATAATAGTAATAATAATATTAATAGTAATAATAATGATAATAATAATAATAACAACAACGATAATCATAATCATCACCAGCAGCATCATCAGCATCCTGATAATAATAATAATAAGAAGAAGAAGAAGAACGACAATGATAATAAGAAAACAATAACAACCAAAATACGTAAAAAAAAAAAAAAAAAAAAAAAAAAAAAAAAAAAAAAAAAAAAAAAAAAAAAAAATGACAACAACAAGAATCGTACGTATACTAATAATAACGATGCTGTTGATGATGCTGATGCTGATTATGATGCTGATGCTGATGCTGATGCTGCTGCTGATACTGCTGCTGATGCTGATGCTAATGCTGATGCTGATGCTGATGCTGATGTTGATGCTGATGATGCTGCTGATGCTGATGAGGCTGAGGATGCTGGTGATGCTGCTGCTGCTGATGATGCTGGTGATGCTGATGATGCTAATTCTGATGCTGATGATGGTAATGCTGAGGATGGTGATGGTAATGACGATGGCGATAACGATGATGTTGACGAAGGGGCTGAGGGTGAGGATGATGATGATAGTGATGCTGTTGGTGATGCTGGTGATGGCGATGATGATGGTGCTGATGATGATGGTGGTGATGATGATGGTCTGGTGATGGTGATGGTGATGGTGATGGTAGTAGTGATGATACTGATGATGGTGATAGTGATGGTCCTGATGATGGTGAAGATACTGGTGGTAATGGTGATGACAATGACGGTGATGATTGTGATGATGACAATGCTGATGATGATGATGATGATGATGATGATGATGATGATGATGATGATGATGATGGTGATGGTGATGGTGATGATGCTGATGATGCTGATGATGCTGGTGATGGTGATGGTGATGGTGGTGATGATGATGGTGGTAATGATGGTGGTGATGCTGATGAATATCATGTTGATGGAGATTGCGATGGTGATGGTGCTGGTGCTGGTGAGAATAGTGATGATGATGATGATGATGATTATGATAATGGTGATGATGAGAATGGTTACGTTATGGTGGTGATGATGATGGGGCTGATGATGATGATCATGATCATGATCGTCATCACGATGATGGTGATGATGATGGCAATGATGGTGATGATGATACTGCTGATGCTGATGATGATGACGATGAGAATGATGATGATGGTGATGATGATGATGATGATGATGATGATGATGGGGAGGAGGAGGATGTGGGGAGGATTATCCTGATGTTCCCGTGCAGGGCGTGCAAAAAAAACAAGAAGCCCACTTAAGATATGGGGAATACCCCCGTGCACTTTGCATCAATATATCTGGGGACCACGCGCGGACGCCCCGCGATCACTTCCCATTGGCTGTTAACAGGGGGCAGTGTATCGCAGGAGGAGGAGGAGGAGGAGGAGGAGGAGGAGGAGGAGGAGGAGGAGGAGGAGGAGGAGGAGGAGAGGAGGAGGAGGAGGAGGAGGAGGAGGAGGAGGAGGAGGAGGAGGAGGAGGAGGAGGAGGAGGAGGAGGAGGAGAACACCGCCAACCATCCCTGGCAACAGCACAGATCAAAATGCGTGTTGCACCAGGATTGAGATCATGCGTGGACGCCTCGCGCACACATTGCATTGGCTGTTGACAGGGATGGGGGGGGATGCCGGCACACTGCCTGCTGCGTGCAGGCCCACCATCCCTACACAATAAACCTGCCGTCATTTAAACGAGTCTGGGCTTCCTGGGGGGCGCTAATCAGGGACCCCCCCCTCTTTGATCGATCTCCCCCAAGATGGCCCCAAGATGGCCCCCAAGAGGGCCCCTTCATGCGCCGCGGAGGCCCCATGAGGCACCCGAGAGGTCCCCAGGAGTCGCTCAAGAGACCCCCAAGAGGCCCAAGAGGCTCCCCCGAGGCACCCAAGACACTCCCGGAGGCTCTGCGAACGCGAAGAGGCCCCGGAAGACGCCCCAAGCGGTTTCAAGAAGCTCTCAAGAGACATCCGAAGAGACTCCGAGAAGCATCCAAGAGGCCTCTGGCCTTTCTGGTCGCCCTCCTCCTCCTCCTCCTCCTCCTCCTCCCCCTTTCCTCCTCCTCCTCCTCCAATTCCTCTTCTATCCTCCCCTTATTGGGGTATGACGGCTTCGTCAGCCCTTTATTCCATTGAATGCTCCTCCACATCCCTGATCGGAGCAACTCGCCTGGGCATCGTTTCTGCATAGGCTGGTGGAGCTACGCATGTATACATATAAATATACACACACAGACATACATAGAGCATATATATATATATGTGTGTACACACTCATGCATGTAGCTCTGCCTGTCCCATTATACATCCCTCTGCATCACCGTTTGCTCATCGTCTCTTCGTTCCGACCCACTCGCTCTCCGCGCCCTCCTTCAGAAGTCGCTGCTCTCGAGCACCAGATCGAGCTTGTATCGTCGTAGCAGCAGCCCTTCTCCTGGCACTCCGCCTCCGTTATGCCGTCATGCCCGCAGTCCTTCGCGATGTGGCGACGGGACGAGGTGCTTAGAGGTCTCCCCGAGGGAGG
The DNA here is from genome assembly GCA_963575745.1 of Prorocentrum cordatum. Classification (NCBI taxonomy): domain Eukaryota; class Dinophyceae; order Prorocentrales; family Prorocentraceae; genus Prorocentrum; species Prorocentrum cordatum. Next base: position 81,606 of record CAUYUJ010016518.1, on the reverse strand, counting down.
AGGAGAGCCAGAAGCAGCAGAGGGAGTAGCAGCAGGCGGCAATTCGGAAAGAATTGGAGAGAGGGGCCTATGATATGAACGGAAATCGGCTACACGCAAGAGTGACCCTAGGCGACAGTGACCTTTGGTGCGCGGCTTCAGGGGACCGCGAAGGGCCCAAACCCGAGCGCGCGGGCCAGTGCTGGAGCCACCCCTGTGAGCCCGCACCAAGGGTCACTCCGGCGAGAGGTCACTCTTACGCGTAGCCGATGACAGAAAGGAGGGAGGAGGAAGCAGGGAGGGGGACGAAGCGGAGAGGAGGATGAGGATCAAGAGGAGTGGCAGGCACGGGTGGGCGCCTCTATCGCGTCGGGCGCGGGATGGCAATTCTCGGCGAGGAGGACCTCCCTCGCTCCCCGGGCAGCCTCCCTCTCCAACCCGTCCCTCCCTTCCCTCCTCGACCCCCCTCTTCTCGGCTACACGCAGGGGTGATCCTGGGTAACTAACAGTGACCTTTGGTACCCGAAAGAGGGGCGGATAACGCCGGGGGGGTAGAGTCCATTCTCTTTTTAGAAAGGTGAATATACTTTGTGTACCATATGTTGTGCAGAATACGCGGTGCCCCTTACGATGTACATGTTATGGTGTCCGATCGATGTGGGGCAATGCAACGATATTTTTATATATATATATATATACACATATATACGTATATATATATATATGTATATATACACGTGTGGTGTTCACTCGATGTGGTGCAATGTATGGTGTGAAGTTGACTACCCTGCACCGCGCCTGACCACCTCCACTGCTCGCGCAAACATCCCACCCACCCGCCCGCAACTTGGTCGCAAGACTTCTTAAGACAAGACCGTGACGGTAGGTACCACATGGCACTTGGCCACGACACCGACGCCGACGACGACAGCGACAACGGCAACGACGGCGCCGCCGACACCGGCTACGACGACACCGCCGACGTCGACGTCGACGAAGACGACGACGACGCCGACGCCGACGACGACGACGAAGACGACGACGACGTCGCCAACGAAGACGACGACGAGGGAGGAGGGAGGACGACGACGGCGACAACGACGACAACGACGATGGAGGAGGGAAGACGGCGACGACGCGAACGACGAAGAAGGAGGAAGGACGGCGACGCCGACGACGACAACGACGAGGGAGGAGGGAAGACGACGACGACGACGACGACAACGACGACGAAGACGACGACGACGGCGACGAAATAGGAGGGACGACAACAAGACGCCGACGACGGACGACGACGACGACGACGACGACGACGAGGGAGGAGGATAACGACGAGGGAGGAGTGAAGACGACGACGACGACGACGACGACGGCGACGAAATAGGAGGGACAACGACGAAACGCCGACGAAGATGACGAGGGAGGAAAGACGACCACGGCGACAACGACGACGGAAGCGACGACGACGCCGGAAGCGACGACGACGACGACGAGGAAAGACAGAAGCTGACGACGGCGACGACGACGACGACGACGAGGAAAGAGGGAGAACGACGACGACGACGACGCAAGAGCGCGCGCGCACGCTTTTGTTGAAAATCCGTGTTGCGTTTTTGTAAGGTGATTGGAGACACAATTTCGAAATCTTTCCGAAACCGATGGGTTTTGAAGGTTTCCGGCATGCGCGCGCGACGACGCGCGCGTCTGCACTTCGTCCCATTTTTTGCAAAGAATTCTCGCGACGGCACACGCGCAATGGCGTTCGACAGATTTCGACACGCGCGCGCGCGAAGCCAGGTTAATGGCATTTTGTGAAAATCTTGAAAAAAAATGGTTTCTTAAGATTTCGTAAGAGCTCGCGCGGAAGCTTTTTAGCAAATCAGTGTTGCGAAACCCTGTTTTTAATGTTGTTTGGACAGTCGATTGCGAAATCCTTCTGGCACCGAAGGTTTTTGAAGGATTTCGGCATGCGCGCGCAACGACGCGCGCGTGCGCACTTCGTCTTATATGTTGCAAGGGATTCGCGAAAAAAATGCTACGCTAGAACAACACATGTCACCGCATAGTGTTTTTTTTTACAAGGGAACCTCAGGGGGGGGATACCGGCCCATAATGTAGCCAGAATCATATGACATGTGGTCAGAACGGACATGTGGTCAGAATCATAAGTGAATTACGTACCCGAAAGGGGGTGTGATAACGCTGGGAGGGAGGGGGGGTAGATCCTATTCTGTTTTAAGAAAGGAGAACGAACTGTTGTGTGCAGTGAATTGCCAACTCCACTATTCGCGCAATCACCCCACCCACCCACCCGCAACTGGGTTCGCATAAGCCCATGAGGCGGCGATTGTGATGAGCGTTTGGTGATGGTTGGTGCCTCTTTGTGGCCGCCGTAGCCCGCGCATGCTCACGCGCAGCGGCTACCTAGTTTGGCGCGGCCGACGCGGCCACTGTGGCGCTGACCAGTGGGCACTTCCCAACGGGGACTTCAGTGCGAGTCGGCGACTTGGGCGGGCGCGGTACAATGGCAAAGTCGTCAGCGGTAGACACAAGGATGATACTGGTGATGCTTATGACGATGATGACAACGACGACGCCAAGTCCAGTGACGGCGCCGATGCTGATCACGCCGACGACGATGACGGCGTCCTCTCGTTGGTGAAGAAAGTTCCAGAAGGAGTTCGACATGCGCGCGCGGCCGACGCGCGTGGCATTATTTGAAACGGATCGCCCCCCTCCAAAAAATCACACGCGTGCAAGGGCGTTCGAATGATTTAGGGATGCGGCGCGAAAGGCCCGTTTGGCAATTTACACAAGCGCAAGCGCAAGCTTGTTTGAAAGCTGGCGTTGCAAAACCATTGGGTTCCATAAGTGTACGGTGCATTCGCTTATGTAATCTTGACGAAACCTAGAATGTTTGAAAGACTGTGGCGTGCGAGCGCGACGACGCGCTCGTGCGCATTTCGTCCCATCTGGTGCAAGGACCCTTGTGACAGCACGCGCGCAGGGGGGGTCGAGCGATTCCGGCATGCGCGCGCGAGAAGCACGTTTGTGAGCAAGTTATAGCATGTTGAAAAAAATGTGTATATATATGTACACATTGAGGACAACGTAATAAACAAAAAAATAGGGTTGCATTATCAACTCGCCAAGGCCCGCGCGCACGCTCTTGTTGAAAAGTCGCGTTGCGAAACCATGGTTTTCGTACACGCATGTATATGTATATAATCACATCTATACATACATACATACATACATACATACGTATCAATTCGTGACACTCGTTTTGGGAATTCTTACAAAGTCTGGAGATTTCGAATGATTGCAACATGCGCGCGCGACGACGCGCGCAAGTGCACGTCGTCCCGCTTAGTTTGCTAAGGATTCTTGACAACTGATAAGTTTCATTGTTGAAGATAAAACGAATGTGCGCGCATTTTTTTTCTCTGAGGATGAACGGGGGGCGATACAGGCTTGTCTGGGATAGTACGAATTCATTTTTCGGATGGACGATGGGGCAAAATCAAATTTAAATTGCAATACGAAAAATAAGACCTTAATTCCGGGGGGTCATAATGCTCTTGTAGAACGAAAGATATAGGGTGCGCAATCGATGATGTACACTATACGTGGTGTTATCGATGTGACACAACCACACAATGCGGCACAGTACATGATGTGCATGTTATATGTTGAGCACCGTGCGTGCTGCATTATATGTGCGCAAGCGTTGTGAAAAACATGTGCTGTGTATGTGGCGCAATACACGATATGCAGTATATGTGGTGTAGAATACGTTGTGGTATGTGTATATACAGATACGGTACAATTGATGTTGTGCTATCGACGTGGACCAATACATGTGGCGCAATCTGCGTGGTGACATATACACTGTGCTATGTCTATGTGGTGTGATGTACAGGGCACAAACAATGTTGTGCAACACACGGTGTGCAATTTATGTGGTGCAATTCACCCCGGCGAAACTGAAGTTGCCGGTTCCACTGCTCGCGCAATCATCCCACCCTCCCACCCGCAACTTGGTTCGCAAAACCCACGCGGAGGCGATTGCGATGAGTGCTTGGCGTTGGCTGGTGCATCTCTGCGGCCGCGCTAGCCTGCGCATGCTCGCGAAGTGCAGCGGCCAGCTAGTTGGGCGCGACCGACGCGAACGCAATAGCGCTGACCGCTCGGCACATCCCACCGGGCACTTCAGTTCGAATCGGCGACTTAGGCGGGCGCGATACCATGGCAACGTCGACAACGGTTGACACGATGATGGTAGTAGCGATGCTGGTGACGATTATGACAACGACGACGGCACGGCCAGTGACGGCGCGGATGCTGATCACGCCGAGGACGATGGCGGCGTCCTCGCGTCGGTGATGAAAGTTCCAGAAGGAGTTCGACATGCGCGCGCGGCCGACGCGCGAGAGTGGCCCGCGTGGCACGATTTAAAACGGATGGTGCCAGCCCCCCCCCCGCACGCGAGCAAGGGCGTTCGAATGATTTCGGCATGCGGCGCGAGAGGCCCATTTGGCAGAATTGAATGACAATGCTTTTAAAAAAACTATGGATTTTTTTGAGAACTCGCTGAGGTTGCGAAACCATATGTTTTTGCACGTGTTGTTTAACACTCGGTTCTGAAATCCTTGCTGAACCGACGGATTTTGTTGAAGGATTCTGGCATGCGCGCGCGACGACGCGCGCGTGTGCACTTACCCCCATGTCTTGCAAAGGGTTCTTGCGACAGCACGCGCGCAGGGGCGTTCGAACGATTCCGACATGCGCGCGCGAAGCCCGATTGGTAGCATGTTCTGAAAATGTTGGACATCGGCCAGCGTTGACTCCAAATAGATTAAACAACTAAAATCAAGGACTCAGAGGAATCAAGCATGCTTGGAATCCGCAATTCAGCATACAAGCAAGCGCGCATGCAAGCGCGCAAGCAAGCAAGCAAGCAAGCAAGCAAGCAAGCGTGCAGGCGCGCGAGCGCGCAAGCAAGCAACCAAGCAAGCAAGCGCGCAAGCAAGCAAGCGCGCAAGCAAGCATAGGCGTAGGCGGAGGAGCGCTCAGAGGTGGTGCATAGGCATAGGCATAGGCATTGGCGTAGGCATAGGCGTAGGCATAGGCATAGGAGCGCTCAGAGGTGGTGCATAGGCATAGGCATCGGCATTGGCATAGGCATAGGCGTAGGCATAGGAGTTAGGGGGAGGCATAGGCGTAGGCATAGGCATAGCCATAGGAATCAGGGGTAGGGGGGCATAGGAATTAGGGGGGGCAACGGACCAATTAGTAGGGTTTGAGCTCGGACTCCTATAGGGCAAGCCTACGTGGCGAAAAAACACCGATTGAGTTCTTAAGAATTCGTGGGAGCGCGCGCGCAAGCTTTTTTATGGATTTCGGCATGCGCGCGCGACGATGCGCGCGTGTGCACTTCGTATCATTTGTTGCAAAGGGCTCTTGAAAACTCATGACTTCTGATAAACGAGTGTGCGCGCATAGCACTTGTTGCAGAGGATGGCGGGGGGGGGTCGATACCGGTTGGGCTGGGACGTTTTAAGCTCATATTTAGGATGGACGATGGGGCAGAATCATATGTGAATCGCAATACGAAAATGGCAGCCGATAATCCTGGGGGGGTCGAATTTGTTCTGGGAGTCTAAGTTGTGCCATCTATGCGGGGCGACCTCTGTCGTGCCATCGATGCGGGGCAACCTATGTGGCGGCGGCGAGGCGGCGACGAGGCAGCGACGGGGCGGCGCCGGTGGCCACAGAGCCGCAAGACCGAAGGCACGGCCCAGAAGACGGGCGGTGACCAGGCTGCGACGCGGCGGCGACGGCGGCCACACAACCACCTGACCAAAGACACGGCCCAGTTCATGAGAAGAGAAGTAGGAACCCCCAAGTACAAGCACTGCTTGGGGACTACATCTGTATGCGTACGTATACCCAAATATGTATATCTGCCCATAAACATGCGTACATGTAAACATCTATGTGCAAGTGGCCCTGCCTCTCCCTATTTACCTTCCCTTTCCCTCCCGTCCCCTGTCGAATTTAGCCTCTCATATCTCACTTCATGTCCCTCCTTTTCTCCCTCCCCCCCTCCCCCTCTCTCTTTCTCTCTGTCTCTCTATCTCTCTCTCTCTCTCACTCTCTCTCTCTCTCTCTCTCTTTCTCGCTCTATCTCTCTCTCTCTCTCTCTCTCTCTCTCTGTATGCTTCTCTCTCTCTCTCTCTCCCTCTGCCCCCAGCCTCTCTCTCTCTCTCTCGTTCTGTCCCTCCTTCTCTCCCTCTCTCTCTCTCTCTCTCTCTCTATCCCTCTCTCTCTCTCTCTCTCTCCTCTCTCACTCACTCACTCACTCACTCACTCACCCACCATCTGTCATGACTCTCTCATTTCCTCATTCTCCCCTCCCTCTCCCCCGCCCTCCCGCCATCCCCGCACACCTCCCCCGACCAGCCCAGCGGCGCTGCTCCACGCGCCGACGCCTGGCCGCTGGGCTCCGCTGGGCGCCG
>CAUYUJ010016518.1:0-75006 GCA_963575745.1 Prorocentrum cordatum | reverse complement strand
GCGCTGCACCGCCAGCATCAAGGGGCCCCAGGACACAAAAAATAAATACACACAAATCAAGATATTTCCCATATTTTCCCATATTTTCTGGGTTTGGGTCTTCCCCCCCACTTCCCATATTTTCCCATATTTTCCTGGGAGTCGACGATTAATTGTGTCTGTGGTGTGTTTTTTCCCTCCTGACAACAGGACGCCTCCGCTCCGCCGCACGAGCTGCGCGACGGGCGCGACGGGGCACGCGCGCCGACCGCGGGCAGCCGGTCGGGCTCTGCGAGGCGCTGCCCTGCGGATCCCCACGTCGGCGGGCACGCCACCGCCGGGGGCGCGCGGGAAGAGCAGGTCCGGCTGGCTGTGGGAGCCGATCCTTCAGCCGACCCGGCCCCGCCGTCGCAGGCCCCTCCTCCTCCTCCTCCACCTCCTCCTCCTCCTCCTCCTCCTCCTCCTTCCTCCTCCTCCTCCTGTCCTCCTTCCTCCTTCCTCCTCCCCCCCGTCCTCCTCCTCCTCCTCCTCCACTCCTCCTCCGCCTTCCTCCTCCTCCTCATCCTCCTCCTCCTCCTCCCCTCCACCTCCTCCTCCTCCTCCCTCCTACCTCCTCCTCCTCCTCCTCCTCCTCCTCCTCCTCCTCCTCCTCCTCCTCCTCCTCCTCCTCCTCTCCTCCTCCCTCCTCTCCTCCACCGTCCTCCTCCTCCTCCTCCTCCTCCTCCTCCTCCTCCTCCTCCTCCTCCTCCTCCTCCTCCTCCTCCTCCCCTCCCCTCACATCCTCCCCACTCCCTCCTCCTCCTCCTCCTCCTCCTCCTCCTCCTCCTCTTCCTCCCCTCTCTCCCCTGGCCTGCCGCCGCCGTCTCTCTCTCTCTCTCTCTCTCTCTCTCTCGTTCTCTCCCGGCAGCCGCTCCGCGTGCTCCTCTGGAACTCGAAGCCTCCCAGATGGGGTCTGAGTAGACGGGGTCGGAGGACCGCGCCACGTCGCCGATGCATCGGCGCAGCCGGCGTGGAGCCGCATCGAGCCGCATCGCCGATGCATCGGCGATGCGGTGCGATCCCCAAAACCATCTCCTCGAACCCAACTGGGAAGCCTGGATAAACCCAGTGGGGGGGGAGCGTCTGGAGTCAAGGCCTGGCAGCCAGCCCGATGGCGAGCATCGCCCGCTGGGACTCCCCGCCCGACAGCTTGCCCCACGGCTTGTCCTGGCAGGAGGCCCCCACGACATACCGGCACCGCACCTGGACAGGCCCAACCCGAGCCCCTGCTTGCTGCACGCTCCTCCCTGGCTCCTGGCAGGGCCAACGGGGGGTGGCTCCAGACTCCAGAGGCGTTTCCTCATAATGCCCCCCATGGTGCATATTAGGTATTTCGAGAAACTCCGCGCTTTCGCAATGGGGGCGGCAGGGGGGCTTCGCCCCCTGGCTCTGTGTTTTTTCCTGGCTTCTTGGAGCCTGGGGACGGGATCAGCCTGGCCGGTTCTGGTGTCGGTGCGTGGCTGGCGTCCCCCAGCGGTCCAGGTACTCCCTGGCGGGGCACAGCCCGAACTCCTCGGCGCAGGAAGGAAAGGGGTCCTCGTGGAGGCCGGCCCCTCGCTCCGGGGCGTTCCCATGGGGCCAGCTCGCCGTCCTGGGTCGCTCTGTGGACGACCCCGGGGCCCCGGAAGAGCCCCGCGGAGCCAGACAAGGGGAGATGAGCCTCAGGGACTCCGTGCCTCCAGGACTCCAGGACCCCTTTTCTTCGTGGCGAACTCCTCCAGCAGAGGCTCCAGCCCCAGTGGCGCCAGGCCGGCCCTCGACTTGAACCGCTGGACGCTCGCCACCAGGTCGCGGGGGCACCCCAGCAGCGCCGACTTCGACTGGTGGACGTACAGGACGTCCCGGCGCCAGTCCTTGGACCGAGGATGCGCATGCAGCGAAGCGACCCACCCACCTCACCACATGCGGCGGTCTAGAAAGGGCCTCGGATTTGAGGGGCTGAATGCGGCGGGGGTGCTCGTTAAGGAATGTGCCCAAGAGGCTGCAGACCCTGGAGGACTCATCATCCGATGAAGGCGGCGGTGATCGACCCATGATTGAAGTTCCACCGGCTTCCAGACCCTGGATTCCTTTTCAAAGATCTCCTTGTCCAAGGTTCAATGCTCCCATCGTATTGAATTATCTTTCATGACAGAGGGCGCAGAAGGCGGCGGAAGGCAGGCGGTACCAAAACGGGGAGGCGGCTCCATCAGCGGAAGCCGCCGGAAGGCTGGCGAACGATGGCGGAAGAGAAAGCTGCCCCCACGAGGCGACAACTTCGGGGAAAATCTTGCCCTCCGCAGCGGGCCACACAGAGAGGGCGAGGAGAGGGACAGGGAGAGAAAGGAGGAGCACTTGGGCAGCGGCACACGGATGAGTGCACAGATCTGTGAACTCTACGGTGAGGGCATTGGATACGGAATCGTTGGAAAAAGAAGCCAGGGTCTGGAAGCTGGCGGAATTCCAATCGTGAACTGGCCATGGATATCACCGCCGCCCTCATCAGGTAAGGAACCCTCCAGGGTCTGAAGCCTCCTGGGCACGCACGAACGCCCACACCGTGACACAAAGGGCCCGGGCTAAAAGCCCAAACCCTCGGGCCCCAAAAGCCGATGTAACTTTTGGCCCTGGGCCCTCTACGGGCCCCCTTGGGGCCCAGATCCTCGTGCGTGTCGGAGGCCCTGGCCGGGCAGGGAGGCCGTGCCGGTGGATGCCCGGTGGTGGTGCTCCCTCCCGAGACCCCCGACGTCGTGATTTTTTCGCAACGTCGATCCCCAGAGGTCTGGACCCCTTCACCAGGACCGGTTTTTCGTCCTGAGTCGTCGTTTGCCGGTCCCGACGCCCGGTGAGGGCCCCCGGAGGCCGAGGATAGCGAAAACCCTCCCGTCGTGACTTTTGTCACCACGCGAGGGGGTCTGGGTGCCGGCGGATGCCCGGTGGTGGTGCTCCCTCCTCCTCCTCCTCCTCCTCCTCCTCCTCCTCCTCTTCTTCTTCTTCTTCTTATTATTCTTATTCTTATTCTTATTCTTATTATTCTTCTTCTTATTATTATTCTTCTTCTTATTCTTCTTCTTCTTATTATTATTAGTATTATTAGTCTTCTTCTTACTAGTATGAATATTCTTATTGTTATTATTCTTCTTATTAGTATTCTTATTATTCTTCTTAATATGATTATTATTATTAGTATTATTAGTATCATTCTTCTTCTTATTAGTATTCGTATTATTAGTATTATTCGTCTTCTTATTATTATTCTTATTTTTCTTATTAGTATTATTCTTATTATTCTTCTTATTCTGATTCTTCTTATTCTTCTTACTAATATTCTTATTATTATTAATATTATTATTAGTATTATTCTTCTTAATGTTCTTATTATTATTACTTATTATTATTCTTATTAGTCTTAGTATTATTAGTAGTAGTAGTATTGGTAGTATTATTGTTAGTAATAGTATTATTATTATTAGTAGTAGTAGTATTATTATTCTTATTATTAGTATTATTATTAGTTGTCTTATTCTTATTATTATTCTTAGTATTAGTATTACTATTATGTTTGTTATTATTCTTATTCTTCTTATTATTATTATTATTATTCCTCCTCCTCCTCATCATCATCATCATCATCATTATCATCATCATCATCATCATCATCATCATCATCATCATCATCATCATCATCATCATCATCATCATCATCATCATCATCATCATCATCATCATCATCAGCATCATCATCATCATCATCCTCCTGGCGGCCCCCAGGGAAGTCCTGGGCCCGCATGTCTGCCGCCCGGGCGCCCCGCAGCGACGCGCTGCCGCCGCGCCACGGCTGCAGGTCCGACAGCAGGCGGAGGACGGTGGACTTGCCGACGCCGCTCGGGCCCATGACCACGGCGATCTCCCCGGGGTGGAGCTCCAAGCTCACGGCCACTCGCCTGCGGAGGAGGCCGAGGAGGGTGCCAAGTAAGGAGCTGGAATCTGCACACCGACGCTTTTTCCGGCCCCGCACTGCGACTCGCACAGGAAGGCGGATCCTGGTGTATAGGGGTTAAGGTGTACACGTGCTTCGCTGCTTCTCCTGGAAAAACGGGCCGAAAGAGTAGACACCACACCACCCGACGTCGTCCCCGACCCTCTGAAAGTCCTGGGATTGAAAAACGGCCCGCCACTGGTAATGTATATGCTCCAGTTCCCGACCAAGGTCCAGGAGGGAGGAGGGAGGAGGGAGGGAGGGAGGGAGATGGCACTGCCAGGAAGCAGCCACTGGGGAAACCACAAGGTACCAAAACCACTACTCCCTGGACCTCTCCCCGGGTGCGTTCTGACCAGGACTTCGAGGCGAATCCAGCGGTGGCGACGAGGGCCTCCCAGCTGGCCCAAAGAGGAGGAAAGCGAGGCAGTGGAAGCGGTATGGGTACAGTCGGACCTAGGGCAGAATAAAATCCTTCAAGGACATGAGACCCTCCGCCAGCCAAAACACACACACACACACACAAACACAACATCTGAGGGTACCCTCCCCAGGATGCACAAGAACATCCAACAAACACGAAGAACACTAGAGTACCCTCCCCGAACCGACCTCGATCTTATACCTCGGTCCGACTATAGGGGGAGCGGGGAAGGCTTCTAAGTAGCCTTCCCCCCTCCCCCACACCCCCCTTCTGCGCACCGCCAAAATTAAGACGAACCCAGGACGAGGATGACATCGGGTGAGGAAAATTCAAATCTCTGAGATCCGACGACTCTGGAGGATGTCTCGGGCGCCACGGCCTTCCCGGAGCATGCCAGAACACTCTGAGAACGTTCCGGAACGCGCTGGAACGGATGTATCCTCGTCCTTGTTCCCCTCTGATCCACATCCACAGCTGCTGCAGATCTCTGGGAGGCGAGGCGCAGGGACGCTTCCCCGCCCTCGGAGGCAGGAGGGGATCCACATGCCCACCGCTCCTCGGTGGGGTCTCCCCGAGGCCCTGGGGCACAACCCGTGGGCAGGGACGCACAGATAGATGGTCACGCAGGTCCCCGGATCCCCCCACACCTTCCGTAGTTTCGGGGTGCTCGTCTTCCCCTTCACTTCACATGTCTTCCATCCATATTTTCCTGGGAGTCGGCGACCAGTTGTGCAGGATGCATGTGGGGGCTAGTCGAGTTCATCGTAATGAAGCGGGCCAGGTGGACCGCCCGAGTGTCAGCTCGAATCGAGAGCCATTGCATGAACAGATCGTCGAGGATTCTGCTTTCCCCTCCTGGGACACCTGCTGCCCCCGATCAGGCCGTCTATGCCGACGTCCAGGAGCACCTCGTCGGCCGGGGCTGCGTAGGCCTTGACCTCCCTCAGCTCGACGGCGGTGCGCCCTGCCTCCTCGAGAAGCGGCACGCCTCGCCCCGCGGCCTCGGCACCGGCGGCCGCCCCCGCGCGCCGCTCGCGCCGCTTCCTCCACGCGGCAGGGCTGAACAGCTGCGCCACGTTCAGCCGCCGCTGCTCCGTGAGACGCTCGGAGTCCAGCCGGCCACGCGCGTCGAAGACGGACCTCACGGCCAGGAGCATGATGCACAGCACCGAGATGAAGTTGCTGCCGGAGATGAGGAAGGTGATGACGATCTGGTAGCGTGCGGCCGTCTCTGGGGGCGAGCCGCCCAGGATCTGGCCGGTCATCATCCCAGGAATCGATACCAGCCCGATGACGTTCATACCGTTGATGGCTGGTATCAGCGCCGTGCGGAAGATGTTCGTGAATCCGGGCCAGATCGCCTCCCACTGGTTCGCCCCGAACGACAGAAGCACCTCGACCTGATCCTTGCGCGTGGAGAGGTGTTCCAGAATGCCGTTCAGGGCAAGGGCGTTCCCCGTGAGGGAGTTGTTGATCCGCCACCGCGCTTGCAGCGATTTGTGTGTCCCACCCTTGTTTTGTTGTTACTTGCGCTTCTTCAGAAGCACTTGCCAGGGCCTCTGGACGCATCGAACATGCGCTCACCTGTTTGACCCGAGTCCCTGCCTCCTTTTGTTCTCCAAGCGGAAGCAAAAAAACGAACATGATCGACCCACGAACCCGGAAAGGAATATAGAAATGTGAGGCATGGCAACGCTTCTAAGACACCTGATTGGACGACAGGCAAACGCAATGCTGAGTGTATCGACCTTGATGTACCGTGCCGAGGGCTGTGCTGTGCTGCGCCGTGCTGAAGTTGCGATGTGCCATGCCGAGATTTTGCCCTATAGCGTTGTGGATCGAGTCCCCCTTTGTTTCCGAGTCTTGACCGAACTGATCTGGATCTTAAGCTCGAGCTGCCTCAGCACATAGTAGCTGCCCCAGAGCTAATTTACAGGGGGCACGCGCCAGGCGACGTGCCAGGGGACGTGCAACGGGGACGCACCGCGGGACGTGCCAAGGGGACGCGCTACGGAACGTGCCAGTGGACGTGCCACGGGACGTGCCAGGGGACGCGCCGCGCGACGTGCCAGGGGGACTCGCCACGGGACGCGCGACGGAACGTGCCAGGGAACGTGCCAGGTTGCAATGCTGAGTGTATTGCAACCCCCCCAGGGCCCCGATCCCTCGTATTTTACGCTGCGCCCGCGCTCCAAGGGCTACGACCCCTCGTAAATTACATTGCATCCGAGCTCCCAAGGCCCCGACCCTCGTAAATTACGCTGGGCCCGCGCTCCAAACGCCACCATCCCTTGTAAATTACACGGCGTCCGCGCTCCCAGGGCCTCCTGGGGCATGCTGGGGCGCCCAGGTCCTTCAAGTTTTGCCAAACAAGCGTTTCGCTCGAGACATCCTCGATTTGGTTTGCGCGGGGGGGCGCACCATCCTCGAGCGGGCACGCAAAAACTCAACATGTTCACGGAAATCCTGGAAAAACAAACGAATTAGTCGAGACATCCTCAAAATTCCTGCGCGCGGGACGCGGCACGCGCGAGACATCCTCGGAATTCCTGCGCGCGGGACGCTTTTCAGCGTCGCGGTCGGGGCTCCAGATTTCGTTTTTTCCAATGATTCTGCTAAAAATGCCCCGCACCCTCTTTTTACTAAGGAAACAATGGTCCGCGGATCCCGTTATTTCTCGAGGGTCCGAGATGGGGTCTCGACTTTCCTCGAGCGGGCACGCGCGAAACGTATTTTTTTCACGCCGAATGGGAATTTACCTTGTTCCCGGAAAGGGCTTTGGCCCAGGGTTCTCTTTTAGTATGTAAACATGTCCCCGGTGCCCAACTTGAAGGAGGCCGGCGGATTCTTTCCCTGATAAATATCGAGGTCGAAGGAGGCCGGCGGATTAAAATTTGAGGATGTCTCAGGCGAAACGCTTGTTTTTGAAATCCCGATCGATAAATCACAGGGTGCGGGACACCTCAGCACGACCACACCCCAGCATGACCACACCCCAGCACGACCACGCCCAGCACGACCACGCCCCAGCACGACCACACCCCAGCACGACCACACCCCAGCACGACCACACCCCAGCACGACCACACCCCAGCACGACCACACCCCACCACACGACCACACCCCAGCACGACCCGATCGATAAATCACAGGGTGCGGACCACCCCAGCACGACCACACCCCAGCACGACCCCACCCCAGCACGACCCCACCCCAGCACGACCACGCCCCAGCACGACCACACCCCAGCACGACCACACCCCAGCACGACCACACCCCAGCACGACCCCACCCCAGCACGACCCCACCCTAGCACGACCCACCCCAGCACGACCACACCCCAGAACGACCACACCCCAGCACGACCCCACCCAAGCACGACCCCACCCCAGCACGACCACACCCCAGCACGACCACACCCCAGCACGACCACCACAGCGCGACCTCACCACAGCACGACCACACCCCAGCACGACCACGCCCCAGCACGACCACGCCCCAGCACGACCACGCCCCAGCACAACCACCCCCCAGCACGACCACCCCCCCAGCACGACCACGCCCCAGCACGACCACCCCCCAGCACGACCACACCCCAGCACGACCACTCCCCAGCACGACCACACCGCCTGGTTGAGTGGTTGCCTGTCGTCGTGGAATGTTTCGTGGGGTGTCTCGTGGAATGTTTCGCGGGGTGTCTCGTGGAATGTTTCGTGAGGTGTCTCGTGGAATGTTTCGTGAGGTGTCTCGTGGGATGTTTCGTGAAGTGTCTCATGGGATGTTTCGTGAGGTGTTGCCCAGTTGGGTATCGTGAAAACGTGTCCATGCTCTATATCCCTTTCCGCGTTCGTGGGTCCATCATGCTTTTTATTAAGCGGAAATCCGCCGGCCTCCTTCAGCTCAAAACCGAGGGTACACCATCTAAAAGAGAACCCTGGGCCGGCGCCCTTTCCGGGAAAAACAAACATGATGGACCCACGAACCCGGAAAGGGATATAGACATGTGGAGCATGGACACGTTTTCACGATACCCAACTGGGCAACACCTCACGAAACATCCCACGAGACACCTCACGAAACATCCCACGAGACACCTCACGAAACATTCCACGAGACACCTCACGAAACATTCCACGAGACACCCCGCGAAACATTCCACGAGACACCCCACGAAACATTCCACGACGACAGGCAACCACTCAACCAAGGCGGTGTGGTCGTGCTGGGGAGTGGTCGTGCTGGGGTGTGGTCGTGCTGGGGGGTGGTCGTGCTGGGGGGTGGTCGTGCTGGGGGTGGCGTGGTCGTGCTGGGGCGTGGTCGTGCTGGGGCGTGGTCGTGCTGGGGCGTGGTCGTGCTGGGGTGTGGTCGTGCTGTGGTGAGGTCGTGCTGGGGTGTGGTCGTGCTGGGGTGTGGTCTTGCTGGGGTGGGGTCGTGCTGGGGTGGGTCGTGCTGGGGTGTGGTCGTGCTGGGGTGTGGTCGTGCTGGGGTGGGGTCGTGCTGGGGTGGGGTCGTGCTGGGGTGTGGTCGTGCTGGGGTGTGGTCGTGCTGGGGGTCGTGCTAGGTGGGTCGTGCTGGGGTGGGGTCGTGGGGCGTGCTGGGGTGTGGTCGTGCTGGGGTGTGGTCGTGCGTGGTGGGGTGTGGTCGTGCTGGGTGGGGTCGTGCTGGGGTGTGGTCGTGCTGGGGTGGTCCGCACCCTGTGATTTATCGATCGGGTCGTGCTGGGGTGTGGTCGTGCTGGTGCTGGGGTGTGGTCGTGCTGGGGTGTGGTCGTGCTGGGGTGTGGTCGTGCTGGGGTGTGGTCGTGCTGGGGTGTGGTCGTGCTGGGGCGTGGTCGTGCTGGGCGTGGTCGTGCTGGGGTGTGGTCATGCTGGGGGTGTGGTCGTGCTGAGGTGTCCCGCACCCTGTGATTTATCGATCGGGATTTCAAAAACAAGCGTTTCGCCTGAGACATCCTCAAATTTTAATCCGCCGGCCTCCTTCGACCTCGATATTTATCAGGGAAAGAATCCGCCGGCCTCCTTCAAGTTGGGCACCGGGGACATGTTTACATACTAAAAGAGAACCCTGGGCCTACGCCCTTTCCGGGAATTAAGGTTACACAGGTTCGAATGTGACGCTCCATGGAACCTACTACCTCCTGGTGGAACCTCCACATTCCAGCGCCCGCCCAAACGCACAGGCGGGTTCGCGCGGCAGCGCAACTGGATGAGCATCCCCGCCACTGGGATGAGGTAGTGCGCGTCGTACCACGGTGAGGGCATCACGATGAGCATCATGACCACACCAGTGGCGAACAGCGCCAGCGTGGTGGTGGCCACCGCATCCCTGAAGAGGTTTGGGTATGTGACCTTTGGCCTCGCAGCAGCCTCGTACGCGGACACCAGCACCATGAACCCAAATATGCCCGCCACCGTGCCGCGAGGCACAGAGTCCATTGCCATCAGGTCCTCAACAATCCTCAACACTGAGTGAGGAAAATGTCTTGGACCCCGGACCCTCGGCTGCCAGTTTCCCAGGCGCTGTCGCACGCGTTGCGTGACTCCTCCAGAGGACCCACACTTCCAACATGCATGCTCTCGGTCGGTTTCAAGGGCTCGTCCTGGGATGCTCTTGGGGGCACCTTGGGCCGTCCTCGAGACCCCCAAGGGTCGGCTCAAGAAACCTGGGCACGTCTCGATCCTCCTGAGTACGCCCGAGGCGGCCCAAGAGGACCCCAGGCCTCCACGAGGGCCCCAGAGGAGGCCCACGAGGGAGGACTCGACGCGGCCGCACGGGCCCCTCGCCCAGGATGGCCCCTGAGGCCGCCAGCAAGACCAGAAGGCCCCCCGAAGAGGCCTCCAGTAGACCCCAGGCGGCGTATGGCCCAGGACCCAGACGCGGTGGCGGGATGGGCCGAAGGCCACGAGATCCGCCGCCCCCTGTTGATTCATCACAGGGGTGCCTGGCATGCTGAATCCTCTAGGTTTTGGTTTTGGCACTTTTCCCGGAAAAGGCGTAGGCCCAGGGTTCTCTTTTAGCTGTTTACCCCCGGCCCTGACTTGAGGTGGGCCGGCGGAATTATTCCCTGATAAATATCGAGGTCGAGGTGGGCCGGCGGAATCAATTTTGAGGATGTCCCTAGCGAAACGCTTGTTTTCAGAATTTGTTGAGGATGTCTCGAGCGAAACGCTTGTCCTCTCCTGGGGACCTGAATTCAGAGGATCTCTCAAGTGAAATGCTTGTTTTCACGTGCCCAGGTCTTGAGGATGTCTCGAGCGAGAACAGATGTCTAGCATGAGGATTTGTTGAGGATGTCTCGAACCAGAGGCTTGTTTTCACGTGTCCAGGTCGCCCAGGCGGATGTCTAGCATGAGGATGTGTCGAGAAACTCTCGATCGAGACGCTTGTTTGCACGTGTCCAGGTTGCCCAGGCGGATGTCTAGCATGAGGATGTGCTGAGAACGTCTTGAGCGAAACGCGTGTTTTCACGTGTCCAGGTCGCCCAGGCACAACACAGCCCTCGGCACGGTACATCAATATCGATACCCCTAGCATTGCAGTCTGGCATGTTGCCTGGCACGTTCCGCGGACTGTCCCATGGCGAGTCCCCATGGCACGTCGCGCGGTGCACGTCCATTGGCACGTTCCGTAGCGCGTCCCCTCGGCACGTCCCGCGGTGCGTCCCCGTGGCACGTCCTCTGGCACGTCGCCTGGCGCGTCCCTTGGGACGTTCCGCGGCGCGTCCTCCTGGCATGTCCCCCTGTCCATTAGCTCTGGGGCAGCTACTATGTGCTGAGGCAGCTCGAGCTTAAAATCCAGATCAGTTCGGTCAGGACTCGGGTGCAAAGGAGGACTCGATCCACAACGCTATAGAGCACATTCGCGGCATGGCACATCGCAGTTCAGCACAGCGCAGCACAGCACAGGCCTCGGCACGGTACATCAAGATCGATACACTCAGCATTGCAACCTGGCACGTTCCGTGGCGCGTCCTGTGGCGAGTCCCCCTGGCACGTCGCGCGGCGCGTCTCCTGGCACGTCCATTGGCACGTCCATTGGCACTTTCCGTAGCGCGTCCCCTCGGCACGTCCCGCGGTGCGTCTTCGTGGCACGTCCCTTGGCACGTCGCCTGGCGCGTCCCTTGGGACGTTCCGCGGCGCGTCCTCCTGGCATGTTCCCCTGTCAATTAGCTCTGGGGCAGCTACTATGTGCTGAGGCAGCTCGAGCTTAAGATCCAGATCAGTTCGGTCAGGACTCGGGTGCAAAGGAGGACTCGATCCACAACGCTATAGAGCACATTCGTGGCATGGCACATCGCAGTTCAGCATCAGCACGGCGCAGCACAGCACAGCCCTCGGCACGGTACATCAAAATCGATACATTCAGCATTGCATTTGCCCGTCGCCCAATCAGGTGTCTTTGAAACGTTGCCACGCCTTACATTTCTATATTCCTTTCCGGGTTCGTGGGTCGATCATGTTTCCAAAAGAACTCCCCCTGGGGCTTCGGCCCGTCCCGCCGGCCACCCGGAAGACGCCCAAATCCCAATGTTTCGCTCAAGATGGCCCAAGATGGCCTCCAAGATGGCCACGTTGGCCCAAGATGGCCTCCAAGATGGTCCAAGATGGCCTCCAAGTCCGCCCAAGATGGTCCAAGACGGCCTCCAAGACGGCCCAAGAGACTCCAAGACGGCCGACGACGGCCCAAGAGGCCCCCCAGAGGCCTCCAAGACGGCCCAAGAGGCCTCCAAGAGGTCCTCCAGGAGGGCCCGCAGAGGCCAAAAGCATTGATTTCCCATGCGCTTTTGAAGGATTCTGGCATTCGCTTATTTTCGGCTTTCCGACGACGCAAGACAGCCCAAGGGGCCCCCAAGATCGCCCCCACAGCGCCCAAGAGGCCTCCACGATGGCCTCAGGACTGCCCAAGAGGCCCCCAAGACGGCCCCAAGAGGGCACAAAGGGGACCCAAGAGGCCCCCAAGACGCCCAAGATGGCCTCTGAGACGGCCCTGGAGCACCCCAAGAGAGCCCCAAGTCGGCCCAGAAAGGCCCCCCAAACGGCTTCCGACGGCGTCAGACGGGCCAGGAGCGCACCAAGATGGCCGAAGTTGTCTCGAAGCTGGCCCAAGACGGCCCAAGAGGCCTCCAAGAGGGCCTCCAGAAAGGCCAGAAAAGGCCAAAAGCACTGTTTTCCCTTGCGTTTTTGAAGGATTCTGACATTTGCTTCGTTTCGGCCTTCCTACGGCCCGATACGGTCCAAAAGCCCCCAAAGATCGTCCAAGAGGCCTCCAAGATGGCCCCAGAACGGCCCAAGAGGCCCCCAAGACACCCCCAAGAGGCCCCCAAGACGGCCCAGGAGGCTTTTAAGACGCCCAAGATGGCCTCCAAGACGGCCCTGGAGCATTCCAAGAGGGCCCCCCCAAACGGCTTCCGACGGCGTCGGACGGGCCAGGGGCCCACCAAGACGACCGAAGATGGCACTAAGATGGCCCAAGACGGCCCAAGAGGCCTCCAAGAGGGCCTCCAGGAAAGCCCGAAAAGGCCAAAATCATGTATTTCCCCTGAGTTTTTGAAGGATTGTGGCATTTGCTTTTTGTTCTGCCTTCCGACGGCCCGAGACGGCCCCAGTGCCCCCAAAGATCGCCCGAGAGGCCCAAGACGGCCCCAAGAGGTCCCCAAGACGGCGCAAGAGGCCTCCAAGACGCTCAAGATGGCCTCCAAGACGGCCCAAGAGCCCTTCAAGACGTCCTCCAAGAAGGCCCGAAAGGGTCAAAATGGCCTCCAGGCGGCCGAGATGACCTTCAAGATGCCCACGTGTTCCCCGAAGGCTTTCCAAACCGATTCGGGGAACACATGGTCCGATAGCTTGGCAGGTCTGGCCTCAACGTTCGGCCACATAGGCGCTTCCGCAAAGACAGGGGGCGCCGGTGATTCGCCGTAGGCGTCTTCGATCCGCCGCCCCCTGTCGATTCATCGCAGGGGTGCCTGGCGTGCTGGACCCTCTCGGTTTTGGTTTTGGTTCTTGTTCCAAAAGAACTCCCCCTGGGGCTTCGGCCCGTCCCGCCGGCCACCGGGAAAGGACCTCAATTGTGGAAAAATCCTGCAAGACGGCTCAAGATGGCCTCCATGATGGTCACGTTGGCCCGAGATGGCCTCCAAGATGGTCCGAGATGGCCTCCAAGTTCGCCCAAGATGGTCCAAGACGGCCTCCAAGACGGCCCAAGAGAGTCCAAGACGGCCGACGACGGCCCAAGAGGCCCCCCAGAGGCCTCCAAGACAGCCCAAGAGGCCTCCAAGAGGTCCTCCAGGAGGGCCCGAAGAGGCCAAAATCATTGATTTTCCCTTGGTTTTTGAAGGATTTCGGCATTCGCTTCTTCACGGCTTTCCGACGACCCAAGACGGCCCAAGAGGCCCCCATGATCGCCCCCACAGCGCCCAAGATGGCCTCCAAGATGGCCTCAGGACTGCCCAAGAGGCCCCAAAGACGGCCCCAGGAGGCACAAAGACAACCCAAGAGGCCTCCAAGATGGCCAAGATGGCCTCTAAGACGGCCATGGAGCACACCAAGAGGGCCCCAAGTCGCCCAAAAAGGCCCCCCAAACGGCGTCCGACGGCGTCAGACGGGCCAGGAACCCACCAAGATGGCCGAAGTTGGCTCGAAGCTGGCCCAAGACGGCCCAAGAGGCCTCCAAGAGGGCCTCGAGGAAGGCCAGAAAAGCCAACTGATTCTTTTCGGTAGGTTTTCGAAGGATTTTGACGTTTGTTTCGTTTCGGCCTTCCGATGGCCCGAGACGGCCCAAGAGCCCTCAAAGATCGCCCAAGAATCGCCCGAGGCCTCCAAGATGGCCCCAGAACGGCCCAAGAGGCCCCCAAGAGGCCCCAAGAGGCCCCCAAGACGGCCCAGGAGGCTTTTAAGACGCCCAAGATGGCCTCCAAGACGACCCTGTAGCATTCCAAGAGGGCCCCAAGTCGGCCCAGAGAGGCCCCCCAAACGGCTTCCGACGGCGTCGGACGGGCCAGGGGCCCACCAAGACGGACGAAGGTGGCACTAAGATGGCCCTAGACGGCCCAAGAGGCCTCCAAGAGGGCCTCCAGGAAGGCCCGAAACGGCCCAAATCATTGATTTCCCATGAGTTTTTCCCGGAAAGGGCGCCGGCCCAGGGTTCTCTTTAGGATGGTAATCTGTCCCCGATGCCTCAACTGAGGTGGGCCGGCGGATTCTCTCCCTGATCAATATCGAGGTCGAGGTGGGCCGGCGGATTAAAATTTGAGGATGTCTCAGGCGAAACGCTTGTTTTTGAAATCCCGATCGATAAATCACAGGGTGCGGGCCACTCTTTCGTGTGTTGAGGATGTCTCGAGCGAAACGCTTGCTCCGCAGAGTTACCGAGGATGTCTCGAGCGAATCGCTTGTTTTGTAGAACTTGAGGGATCTGGGCGCCCCAGAGATTTGCCTTCTCCAGGTGCACGAACCCGTGTGTTTTTACATATGTGCCTGTAGATTTGCCCTCTCCAGGTGCACGAATCCATGTGCTTTTACGTATGTGCGTATAAATTTGATCTCCAGGGGCGCGAATCCGTGTGTTTTTACATATGTACAGCTCGGGCTTAAGATCCAAATCAGTTCGGCCAGGATTCGGAGGCCACGGGCGAGTTGATCCACAACGCAATTGAGCACAGCACAGTTCAGCGCAGCATGGCAAATTCCAAGTCAGCACAGCACGGCACAGCACAGCCCCTGGCACAGCACATCGCCATCGACACCTTCGGCATTGCAAGTGCCCGTCGCCCAATACGGTGTCGTGAAAACGTTTCCATGCATGCGGTTCTATATGCATTTCCACGACCACACCCCAGCACGACCACACACCAGCACGACCACACACCAGCACGACCCCACCCCAGCACGACCCCACGCCAGCACGACCAAACCCCAGCACGACCACACCCCAGCATTACCCCACCCCAGCACGACCCCACCCCAGCAAGACCATCACCCAGCACGACCACACCCCAGCACGACCTCACCACAGCACGACCACACCCCAGCACGACCACGCCCCAGCACGACCACGCCCCAGCACGACCACGCCCCAGCACGACCAACCCCCAGCACGACTACCCCCCCAGCACGACCACCCCCCAGCACGACCACACCCCAGCACGACCACACCGCAGCACGACCACTCCCCAGCACGACCACACCGCCTTGGTTGAGTAGTTGCCTGTCGTCGTGGAATGTTTCGTGGGGTGTCTCGTGGACTGTTTCGCGGGGTGCCTCGTGGAATGTTTCCAGGACAACGTTGAAAACGACGGACGGCCTTCCGACGGCCCGAGACGGCCAAAGTGCCCCCAAAGATCGCCCAAGAGGCCCAAGACGGCCCCAAGAGGCCCCCAAGACGGCCCAAGAGGCCTCCAAGACGCTCAAGATGGCCTCCAAGACGGCGCAAGAGCCCTCCAAGACGTCCTCCAAGAAAGCCCGAAAGGGTCAAAATGGCCTCCAGGCGGCCGAGATGACCTTCAAGATGCTCACGTGTTCCCCAAAGGCTTTCCAAACCGATTCGGGGAACACATGGTCCGATAGCTGGGCAAGTCTGGCCTCAACGTTCGGCCACGTAGACGCTTCCGCAAAGGCAGGGGGCGCCGGTGATTCGCCGTAGGCGTCTTCGATCCGCCGCACCCTGTCGATTCATCGCAGGGGTGCCTGGCGTGCTGGACCCTCTCGGTTTTGCTTTTGGTTCTTTTTTCAAAAGAACTCCCCCTGGGGCTTCGGCCTGTCCCGCCGGCCACCCGGAAAGGACCTCAATTGCGGAAAAATCCTGCAAGACGGCTCAAGATGGCCTCCATGATGGTCACGTTGGCCCAAGATGGCCTCCAAGATGGTCCAAGATGGCCTCCAAGTTCGCCCAAGATGGTCCAAGACGGCCTCCAAGACGGCACAAGAGAGTCCAAGACGGCCCAAGACGGCCCAAGAGGCCCCCCAGAGGCCTCCAAGACGGCCCTAGAGGCCCCCAAGACGGCCCCAGGAGGGCACAAAGACAACCCAAGAGGCCTCCAGGATAGCCAAGATGGCCTCTAAGACGGCCATGGAGCACATCAAGAGGGCCCCGAGTCGGCCCCCCAAACGGCTTCCGACGGCGTCGGACGGGCCAAGAGCCCACCAAGATGGCCGAAGTCGGCTCGAAGCTGGCCCAAGACGGCCCAAGAGGCCTCCAAGAGGGCCTCCAGGAAGATCAGAAAAGGCCAAAAACACAGATTTTCAGTAGGCTGTTGAAGGATTTTGACATTTGCTTCGTTTCGGCCTTCCGACGGCCCGATACGATCCAAGAGCCCCCTAAAATCGCCCAGAGATCGCCCAAGAGGCCTCCAAGATGGCCGCAGAACGGCCCAAGAGGCCCCCAAGACGGCCCCAAGAGGCCCCCAAGACGGCCCAGGAGGCTTTTAAGACGCCCAAGATGGCCTCCAAGACGGCCCTGGAGCATTCCAGGGCCCCAAGTCGGCTCAGAGAGGCCCCCCCAAACGGCTTCCGACGGTGTCGGACGGGCCAGGGGCCCACCAAGACGGACGAAGATGGCACTAAGATGGCCCAAGACGGCCCAAGAGGCCTCCAAGAGGGCCTCCAGAAAGGCCCGAAAAGACCAAAATCATTGATTTCCCATGAGTTTTGTTGGAGGATTGTGGCATTTGCTTTCTGTCGGCCTTCCGACGGCCGAGACGACCCAAGTGCCCCCAAAGATCGCCCAAGAGGGCCAAGACGGCCCCAAGAGGCCCCCAAGACGGCTGAAGAGGCTTCCAAGACACTCAAGACGGCCTCCAAGACGGCCCAAGAGCCCTCCAAGACGCCCTCCAAGAAAGCCCGAAAGGGTCAAAATGGCCTCCAGGCGGCCAAGATGACCTTCAAGATGCCCACATGTTCCTCGAAGGCTTTCCAAACCGATTCGGGGAACACATGGTCCGATAGCTTGGCAGGTCTGGCCTCAACGTTCGGCCACATAGGCGCTTCCACAAAGGCAGGGGGCGCCGGTGATTCGCCGTAGGCGTCTTCGATACAGGAGAACGACGCACGCGCTGTCGCTGTTGAAGATGGGCGCCAGCACGTAGCCGAGCAGGTTCAGCTGCACAAAGGCGCGCACCCCTGCGACCAGCAGCTGGTCGGCCAAGCCGACCTCCAAGAAGTGCGCCAAGGCGCTCTCCGCGACCACCACCCCGCACGCTATGAGCAGGTGGGTCCATGGAACGGGAATCACCCCCTCCGTCGCTGCCAACGCCAACGCCACCCAATCAGGCCCGTCCATCGGTGGCGCCACCATCGCCGACGTTCTACAGGGCGAGTGAGGGAGGGAGTAGGAGTGAGTAGGAGGGAGTAGGAGGGAGTAGGAAGGCAGGGACGGAGTGAGGGAAAGAGGAGGGGGAGGAAGAGGAGGAAGAGGGGAGGAAGAAAGGGAGGAAGGGAGGAAGGAAGGAAGGAAAAGGAGGGAGGGAGGTGGGAGCAGAGGGGACTAGGAGGGGGGGACTGGCAGGAGGAGCGGGGAGAGGGGACGGGGCGACGCAGGAGGGAGGAAGAGGAGGAGGGGGAGGGATGAGGGAAAAGCGAGGAAGGAGGAGGAGGAGGAGGAGGAGAGAGGAAAAAGGAGGAGGGGGAGGGGGAGAAAAAGGAAGGAAGGAGGGAAGGAGAGAGGAAAAAGGAAGGAAGCGAGGGGGAGAAAAAGGAGGAGGAGGAGGAAAAGGAGGAGGAGAGACGAATTAGGCATGCTTGGATCGCGTTTCTTGATCAGCTTGTGCGTCGGGGGGGGGGGAAGGGGAAGAAGAGAGGGAGAGGAAGGAAGAGACGCCGGGGGGAGAGGGAGGGGAAGAACCAGGGGAAGGGAGGGAGAGCAGGAAGGGAGCCAGGCAGGAGAGAGAAAGGAGGTAGGGAGGAGGGCGGGGGCGTCGAAGAAGTATGGGCAAAGGAAGGAAGGGTAGGAGGAAGGAGGGCGGGCGGAGGGAAGGAATTGGGGCGGGCGGAGGTGGGAGGGCGGAGGGGGGGCAGCATGCCGGCTGCAGTGAAACTTCGGTCGCCAGAGACGACTGCAAGGAACCGGCGACTCAGAGGCGGGTAGAAACCTCCGCTTCCCTTCCTCGACGACACGCAAGAGTGACCCTGGGCAAGAGTGACCCTTGGTGCGCGGCTTTTTGCGGGCCGCGGGGGGGCCAGACACAAGCGCGCAAGACGGCACTGCCGCCTCGCGTTCGGCGATCGGGGGACCCCATTGGGCCCGCACCAACGGTCACTCCAGCGAAAGGTCACTCTTACGTCTCGTCGACTTCCCCTGCCCCCCTGCGCGGGCCACCAATCTGATCGCCCCGGGATTGAAGCTCGCGTTGCGCGCGAGCCGTCCTTGGAAGCCAAAGCGCCTTGCGGCGGGAAGCTGGCGGCGTCTGGGCACAGGTTCCGCTGCGGTGGCGGATGCTCGGCACACCCGACATGGGGACGGGGAAGGAAAGGAACGACGCCCCGCGGCAAAGGGTGTCCAAAACCGACAACGGCCGCTGTTGCGCAGGCGACTTGTTGCCCCCGCTGGGCAGCGTCCGCGGCGACGCCGACGGCGAGCCCCGTGCCAAGTGCACGAGGCCTGCTGCCGGTTTTCGTCCCCCCTTCTTTCCGTACACGTCTCGATCGTTTGATCGTACTGAGGGCCGGGACAGGCCGGGAGCCCCACGAGACTGGCGGCATCCCGAGGACGTGTCGGGCACCGCGGCCGTTCCACGGGAGCGCTCCAGAACGCCCTGAAGCGATCTGTGCTCATCCTGGGCCAGCAGAGACAAACCAGTCAGGAACGGCGTCAGGCCCTGCAAGTGAGGGACCCTGCGCATGGTTGTCTCAAGCCTGGCCTTCACAGCGAGCTGAGCTCCGGATGGTAATCGCAAACCTGGCCTTGGCGGTAAGCCCGTCTCTCGTTCGTCACAGGATGCAGGAGAGGGCGGGAGGGTTGGCCGTCCCGCCCAGCGCCTGCGGCGGGAGCGGGGACATCCAACGCACTGCCCTCATGGCTCGCCTCGGCCGGCCGGATGCCCCGGCCGCGGGCGTCGCGACCCCCGCTGGCCCTCAAGAGGCTGAGATGCGGCTGTCTCCCCGGCCCTCAGCTGCCCTGATACGCCCGTCTTGAAGCGCAGCTTGCTTTGGCCCCCGGGCGCCAAGTGGTCCAAGACAGTCAGACGCCAGTCGGCAAGCGGCGGAGTGCACTGGGAGCGAATCGAGGCACGAAGGCGAAGAGGAACAGGGCGCGAGGGGGGGAGGAGCCCGCAAAGACCACGAGATCTGAAACGCAACACGTGCAATGTTCAAAACGTCCGTGCTGACACGGTGCATGTTGGCTCGGCGCGTGTCGAACCACGCTTTGGGGAACGCGTCGCGCCAGGTCTACGTTTCCAGTCTACGCGTTGAGCTCCGCGTAGATACGCTACGGGTTGCGTGTTGCGCATCGGGGAGGCTAAGCCCAGGCGGCGAACACGAACCGAGGAAACGGCCGCCTCAGGATGGCATCTGGGCGGGCAAAGCAGCCCAGTCCCTCGATTGTTCCACAACCACGGGGCGCACCCCTCAACAAGCCTCTCGCATCTCACCCACGAGACCGCCAGTGAGCCCTCCAACAAGCTCGCCGGCCACTAGAATCGAGGCAGCCCATTCCTGAGCCCTGCCCGCCGCCCGCGCGGTGTGCAGCTGGCTGGAAGTGGCGACGTCTTCTACCGAGGGGGGGGAACTCGTGGCGGAGTCCTTCGGCGAGCTTTTGCACGTGCTGCGCTGCCACGCGCTGCAGCGCGGAGGAGGGGCTGCAGTGCGGCAGCGCTCCCCAGGAGAGGTCAACGGGAGCACACATCGCGCAAGGCTACGAGAGATGGACAAGGGATGTGGAATCGGGAGCGCGAGGAACCCCGACAAGAACCCAGGAGGCGACACCCTGAAGCACGCCTGACCGACCAACGTGAGGAGGAAGGAGGGGAAAAAGAGAGAAAGAGAAGGGAATACGGGGCCGAGAGAGCAAGTAACCTGGGGAACGGCGATGAGTCCTGCCTCGCAGCCGAGATGGCTGCAGGGGGAGGGTCGGGAGTGGGAGGGGAAATGCGGGCGTGCAGCATGGCTGTCCAAAGGACGATACCAGCCTGCCTTGGGCAGCTCTGTGGCTGCTTCTGCAGTGCGCACAAGTGGCCCTGGCAATCTCATGGGAGAGGGCACTGACAGCTAGTGTACAACCTGGGCAGCACTTCAGACATGGCTGACCGAGGAAACTAAAGGGGCCCAGGGACACACTAATAAATACACACAACTCTCAGGAGCCCCCATAGCTTCCCATCTTCTCGGAGTATTCGTCCTCCCCCCCACTTCCCATATTTTCCCATCTTTTCTGGGAGTCGACGATCAATTGCGTCTGTGTGGTTCCCCTCCTGGGAGACACAAGCTGGGCTGGCGCTCAGTCGCCAGGCCGAGGAGACGGAGCTGGCAGGAGCCAGGGGTCCGGGCGAGGAAGGGGGCAGAAGCGCGCACGGCATGCCGTGCTGGCGCACCTGGCCTCGCGCCCCATTTGTCCCTCAAAAGCCAACGCATGAGTACCATCGGACGTGGGGCTCTCTGTTTACCCCCCCCCCCCACCAAACAAAAAAAAACTGCCCCTCAGAAGGGCGATCCCGGCCGCGCCAGCAAGACCCAACCCCACACCTTCGCGCCAACCGCACCGCAGGGGGAAGAAGTACCACAGCGCGCCCGGGGAAAACGAGCCGCATCGCGACGAGAGGAACTCGGCGTGGTGTACATCCCTGCAGCGAGAAAAATCACACACCTGCCAGCACGAGCAGAGGGAAGCGAACCCCACCCTCCCCCTCAGAACTCGTGGGGTGCAGGGGTAGGGTTCGCGTGTGGCCCCCTAGCTTGCCCTCCTCCTCCTCCTCCTCCTCCTCCTCCTCCTCCTCCTCCTCCTCCTCCTCCTCCTCCTCCTCCTCCTCCTCCTCCTCCTCCTCTCCTCCTCCTCCTTCCTCCTCCTCCTCCTCCTCCTCCTCCTCCTCCTCCTCCTCCTCCTCCTCCTCCTCCTCCTCCTCCTCCTCCTCCTCCTCCTCCTCCTCCTCCTCCTACCTCCTCCTCCCCTTTTCCTCCCTCCTCCTCCTCCTCCTCCTCCTCCTCCTCCTCCTCCTCCGCCTCCTCCTCCTCCTCCTCCTCCTCCTCCTCCTCCTCCTCCGCCTCCTCCTCCTCCTCCTCGAAAAGGTCCATCCCTGGCCCAACCCACCTGGACCGCCGCCTGGATGTGCCTGCCCTGCTGCTTACTGCGCACGATGGGGGACGGGCGGCCAGGCGCAGGGGACGACGAGAGACCCTGGCCGGAGAGAGACGCCACCGGGCGAAGAGCGCCCAGGGCAAGGCAAAGGGGGGGGCTCCGGCCCTCTGCGGAGCTCCCTCTGAGCCTTCTGCGAGGACGCCGGGCGCCGCTCGAAGGCTACAGTCGGGGCGATGACCTAAGGAACCCTAAATAAGGAACGAAGCCCCTTTTTCCCATAAGTTCAACTTCGATTTACCACGGCAAACATCAGGAAAACCTCCGGCAAACTGTTAAACAATTACGGAACACCGAGCCCCTCCCCAACGAACGGGGTCCCTTCTTCAGCGCCCCGACTGTACAGGGTTATTGAAGGGGCCCTGGGGCACACAAATAAATGCACACAAATCAAGGGGCCCCCACTTCCCACATGTTCCAAAGTACTTTCTGGGAAATCGGCGATTAATTGTGTCTGTGTGCTTCGTTCCCTCCTGAGTTAGGTTGCTACCATCGTACTTAAGGACTACGTCCCAGAAAGAATGTCATGTCGAGCACCCGGAGAAGTGTCGAAGGAGTGTCGAAAAAGAGCGCCGAAGCAACGTCGGGCGAGTGTCTCCAAAAGGGCCCGACGCGTGAAAGCCCACGAGCTTCGGTGCTCTTTTCTGGTGCTCGCGAAATTCTTCCTGGCGGTCCAGGCTGAAGTAGGCTGGAACATCATAACTCGGGGATGGACAAGCCTCCCTTTCGTAAAACGCGGTTTAGTGAAAACGACCCGAGGCCCAAACCTGGCGGGCGCAAGCCTGGAAAATGACGGCCGCGGCGCCCTCTCGAGAACCGAGAACGTACAATTCACTAATCGACGCGTCACTGTTGGGGGTTCTGCCCGCCCCCGACCTGCACGTATTCATTGCGATTCACAACGAGCGTATCGGGGCAGCTAGGCTTGGGTCGGGCACGTCCTCCTGCAGGCGGATTTTTGAGGAAAAAGAAGGAATAGTCAAAAAGCGTTCCAAAAATGGCCCCAAAAATATCATCGAAAAATCGTCCGCCCACCGACAAGTAAGGGCCGCCCTCTGAGCAGGCCTGCCCCCCCTCGCCTCCCTCCCCCCCCCTCGGCCACGCCGCCGCGCCGCGCGCACGCCGCCCGAGGCCGCGCGGAGGGGCCGCTCGAAGGGCGCAGGGCACGGGCACTCGGCGCAGCCGGGGGGCAGCACCAGCGACGGCGGCGGGACGAGGAGGCGATCCGACGCGGCGAAAGGATTGCCACATCGGGGGGGGGGGGGGGAAAAACAAAAAAACAAAAAACGAAACAGAACAAAACAAAAAACAAAACAAAAAAAACACTACCAGAGCCCTGGACCCCATCTTTCTGCGCCCTGTTTCGAGCCGGATCGACGTGCGAGGGCCCCGGGGCCCGAAGCCGGGCGCCAACGGGGCCACACACACACACAAAACCACGCAATGCCCGATCGAGCACAAAGCCCAGCCCAACACCCGAGCCGGCTGGACACACCTGCACCAGTTGCAGTCGGCCCCAAGTGGTGCATGGCCTGCCTCTGGAGCGCGTCGGTCAGCACGCGCGGCCTGCCGCCGCGGCGCCGCCCCGCGGCCGCGAGGGGCCCCCGGCGGGGCCCCGCGGGCGGCGGCAGGGCGCGGAGGCGCAGGAGGAGCGCTCGGCGCCCCTCCGACAGGGACTCCCATGGCGGGTGCTCTGGCCGGTGGCCCAGCGAACCCCAGCCCTCCCCGCTGCGGACCACGCTGCAGTGCCAGAGGGAGGCCCTGGAGCGGCAACCTTTACCGCCACGGCGGGAGCCGCCTCGAGCATCTGGCGGGCTGGGACGCCCGCCCCGGGCGGCTCCGGGGGTCGAGCTGTGAGGCCGAGCTCCCCAGACCCCCCCCCTTCGTGTCGTGAGCAAAGTCCGCAAGGATGGGCGGTCTTCCAGGGAGGTGGAGGTGGAGGAGGAGGAGGAGGAGGAGGAGGAGGAGGAGGAGGCGGAGGAGGAGGAAGTGGAGGAGGAAGGAGGAGGATGGAGGACCCGTTCGTGAGCACCCGTGACGGTGCCGCTGCAGCGCACGCGCGGCCAGCCGCCCCTGCGCGCCGCGCCTCGCCGCCGACCGCGGCGCGGCGGGGCCCGTGCGCGGCGCCGCGCCGTCCGCGCGCGGGCCTTCGCGCGCGAGGAGGCGCGGCTGCGGGAGGCCAGCGGCGCCGCGGCCGCGAGGCGAGGACTGGCGGCGCGCGGGCGGGGGTGCAGCCGGGCCCAGGCGGCCAGGCTTAAGTCGGGCGTGTCCCCCTACAGGGGGATTTTCCACGATATATATATATATATATATATATATAATATATAAAAGTCCAAAAGTAGTCTGGGGACTATTTTGGGAATATGTTTTACCTTTTTGGGGCATTTGAGGGGTATTTTTTATTTTTCGTCGATAATGCCCCTGTAGGGGGACACGCCCGACTTAAACCCAGGCCAGAAGAACACCCCCTCAAGAACACGAGGCCCTCCCTCGGCCAGAACCAGAAGAAGCTGCACAGGAACATCCTGCGAGCACGAAGGCCTCGAGGGTGGCCTCCCCGAGCCGGCCTCGATCTTAGACCTCGGCCCGACTGCAGGGGGAGTGGGGAAGGCTTCCCCCCTCCCCCATACCCCCCTCTGCGCGCCGCCAAGATTAAGGCGGAAGCCAGTACGAGGTCCCTGAGATCCGGCGGCTCTCTGGAGGATGTCTCGGGCGCCGCGGCCTTCTCGGAGCGTTCCAGAACGCTGCGAGAGTGTCTCTGGAACGGATGTATCCTCGTCATAGCCCCACCCGAAGGACGTCAAGGACGTCCAGCGGCTCGGCTCGTATATATATATATATATACATACATACATACATACATACATACATACATACATACAGACAGACAGACAGACAGGCAGACATACATACATACATACATACAGACATACATACATACATACATATATACAAACATATATGTATATACTATATCTATATATACATGTATATAATTATGTGTTATGTGTACTGTTGTTCTTTATTTGAATAGATAAAGAATTTTAAGAACTAGGCGGTGGGCTTCCCGCCAAGGTTCCGTGCTCCCTGGGGGGCCCTGAGCTCCTGGCGCCTCGGTTGCTTCGAGCTTGGCGTCTCCGCCCGGTCCTCGGGCCCCAAAGGCCAGACCGGATCTGCCGAGCCGGCTCTCGGCATGGCTCGGGACGCTGGGGCAGGGTGCGAGAATGGCGCCCGTGCGCCACGTTTGAACTCCCTCCGGGCCCCGCTCCAAGGCGGTGCGGTGCATGGCTTTTCTGGCTCTGAGGGTAGAAGAACGACGCACCGTAACGTGCCTGGGTCGAGGCTGCACGCCCCTCGGGAGACGCCAACGCGGCACGGTGCATACAGGTCCTCCGCGGATCTGGGGCTCCAGCCGCGCTTCTGCTCGCGATCTTGCAGCTTTTTGCGGGGTCGGATCTCAAGGTGCCCGCCGTCCTCTCTGCTCCGGGGGCTGCCGTCGGGACCTGGTGGCCTTCAAGAGATCGGGGTGATGCTTCAAAGTGCGCCTGGCCCAAGAGGCCCCCAGGACTTCCAAAGAGGCCCCCACGGCCTCCGGAGCCCCCCTCACGAGACCCAGAGGGCCCCAGGGGCTCCCAAACGGAGCGAAAAGCGGGGGGCACCTTTGGCCAGGGGCACCTTTAGCGACCACCGACCAGGAAGAGGCCCAGGGACCCGACGCTTGGAAAGCCCGAGCCGCTGGATGTCTGGGTCGGCCGGAGAGGGTAGGATCGCTGGGGATAGGGAAGCACACACACCTCTAGCAGGTCTCCACGGCCTTTTCTGTTACTGCCCAGCGATGTGCGAAAGACAATGACCGTGTTGGGAGAAGGGGTTGGAGAGATATTGGGCTCCTCCCGCGCCCATCACTCCTCCCAACCCCGTCCTCCCAACAAGATAACCATCTTTCTGAAGAGGGGCTCCTGGCCTGGCCCAGAGCCAATGTAGCTGCATGAAGAGCTGGCCTGGAGTTGGCCTGCGGACGCCTGGCGGTGCACAGTCGAAACGCTGTCCTCAGGAACCCCAAGGAGGCCCCTCTTTTCCATAAGTGAAACTTCGAATCCCCGTAGAAACCTAGGAACAACCTAAGAAAAATGTAAACCAATGAAGGAACACTGAGCCCCTCCACAACGAGAAGGGTTCCTTCTTCAGCGGCCCGACTGTACACCGCCTCCCCAGCCGACACCCAAATCCTGCCGTGGGCCCTCGGTAACCTCGGGCGGCCGGCCAGCCTGGAGGCTGCTTCGGACGCCTCGGCCGCTCCAGAGTGCTCCTCCTCCTCCTCCTCCTCCTCCTCCTCCTCCTCCTCCTCCTCCCCCCCCTCCTCCTCCTCCTCCTCCTCCTCCTCCTCTCTCCTCCTCCTCCTCCTCCTCCTCCTCCTCCTCCTCCTCCTCCTCCTCCTCCTCCTCCTCCCCCTCCTCCTCGCTCCTCCTCCTCCTCCTCCTCCTCCTCCTCCCCTCCTCCTCCTCCTCCTCCTCCCTCCTCCTCCTCCTCCTCACTCCCCATCCTCCTCCCTCCTCTCCTCCTCCTCCTCCTCCTCTCCTCCTCCTCCTCCTCCTCTCCCTCCTCCTCCTCCTCCTCCTCCTCCTCCTCCTCCTCCTCCTCCTCCTCCTCCTCCTCCTCCTCCTCCTCCTCCTCCTCCTCCTCCTCCTCCTCCTGGAAGACCGCTCATCCTTGCACCGGGGCCAGCCGGGGCAGCCCGCGGCCGCGAGAATGTTGGGCGAGGCCGTGGTGCGGCTCGCCGCGGGCCTCTCCGAAGGGCCCCGGAGGGCTTCGAAGGGCTTCGGCGGAGCTCGGAGTACCGGGCCTCGGGGGGCTACCCTGGCCCACTGACACGATGGCCTTTGGGGGAGGAACAAGCTTTTCAGGTCGAGCAAGCTGCAGATCTCTTCCGCCTTTTATCATACACGCTACGCTGCCACCTCCATCGTCGTCATATCAACGCCTCATCGTCATCGTCGTCATCGTCACCACCGTCATCATCATCATCATCATCATCATCATCATCATCATCATCATCATCATCATCATCATCATCATCATCATCATCATCATCATCATCATCATCATCATCATCATCGTCAGCAGCATCAGCAGCATCAGCATCAGCATCAGCATCATCATCATCAGCATCATC
Organism: Prorocentrum cordatum; assembly: GCA_963575745.1. NCBI lineage: Eukaryota > Dinophyceae > Prorocentrales > Prorocentraceae > Prorocentrum > Prorocentrum cordatum. The sequence goes on along the minus strand of CAUYUJ010016518.1, from coordinate 48,156 downwards.
AGCAGCAGCATCATGATCACCAGCCTCATCATCATCATCATCATCATCATCATCATCACCATCATCATCATCAGCATCTTCATCATCAGCAGCATCATCAGTATCAGAATCATCACCATCATCAGCATCTTCATCATCAGCATCATCATCAGCAACAGCATCATCATCAGCATCAGCATCAGCATCAGCATAGGCATCAGCATCAGCATCGTCATCATCAGCATCATCATCGTCATCATCATCATAAACAGCACCATCCTCATAATCATGTTCATCATCGTCATCCTCATCATCATCACAATCATCATCATCATCATCATCAGCAGCAGCAGCATCGGCGGCATCAGCATTAGCATCAGCATCAGCAGCATCGTCATCCTCATCATGACCATCATCATCATCGCCATCATCACGGTCATCAGCCTCAAAATCCTCATCGACGACGACGATGACAACAACAGCAAAAACGACAGCATACACTACAACAAGAACAAAAACAGCAGCAGCAACAACAACGACAATCACTACAACAACATCTACAACTACAATTACAACGATGATTACAACAACAACAACAACAACAACGACGACAACAACAACAACAACAACAACAACAACAACAACAACAACAACAACAACAACAACAATAGCAGCAGCAAGAGCAACAGCAACAATAAATGGATTCATCTTCGCTCTTACCTGCTCGCGTGCCACTGCACACGTATCTCCCAAACCCTCGGTACCCGCCCTCTTCGTCTTCGATCGTCCCCCCTTTAGGAGCACACATCTGTCTTACCCGCCGCGTGTACTTGGCGCAGCCCCCGAAACAAGGGAAGAGAAGACGAGTGGAAGGCGGAGGGAGAAGGGTGAAGCGCGGGATCAGCAGGAGGGGGACCAGGAGCAAAACGCCCGTAAGGCAGGGGAAGGGAGGATGGATGGAAGGAAGGGACAAGGGGGAGAGAGGAGGATGGAGCACGAGAGAGAATGGCAGGAGGGAATCTAAGAGCAGAAGATACCTGGCAGAACCAGGCGGGCCACTCGGGCGGGCAGACCCTGACGGTCGGGCCGGGGAGGCGGGCCCAAGCGGCCAGGTCGAGCAGGCGGGTTGCTGAAGCGTGCGTCCGTGCGTCCTCCATGAATCGCGAAGAAGTCTCGAACGATGGCACGATTCCCAAATAAATCTCCAGAAGAAACAAAAGCAAGAGCGTGAATAAATTGCGGGGAAGTCCCCGACAGCGCGATTCCTGCACAAATTGTGACGAAGTCCCGCGCGAGAGCGCGATTTTGGAATAGATTGTGCGGAAATATCAGGCGGGAGATGTTGTTGTAGTTCGGTGCCCAACAACACAGTTTGGTGACACCAAGCTTCCCCTGATAGAAGAACCTGGTGCAAGCCCCGAGGGGGGGGGGCAGTTCAATTGAAAAAATACAATGGTGCAGCAGCAGCAACAACAAGAACAACAATCAGTTTAAGATTGACCGCTCTTACTTGCCCGCATGTCGTTCGTTTTGTATACCCAAACTCTCGATACCCGCCCACTTCGTCTTCGATCGTACCCGCTTTGGGGGGGGAATGTTTCGCTGTCGGCCACTGACTGAAGCGCGAGGAAATCTTAAGCGAGGGCGCCGTTCCTGAGATCGGGGGCCTCTGTGGCCAGGGCCTCTCGGAATAAACCGTGAGGAAGCAACGAACAGAGGCCCCTGTCATCGTGGCTGGGCCTCCACCAACTCGACTGAATTACGAGGACGTCTCGAGCGAGAGCGCCGTTCCTGAGTTCGGGGTTCTCTCTGGCCAGGGCTTCTCCGAGTAAACTGTGAGGAAGCATTGAGCGGGCGCACTTGCCGTCGCAACTGGCTGGGCCTCCACCAAACTTGATTGGATTAAGAAGAAATCTCGAGCGAGAGCGCCGCTCCTGAATCTGAATTCGGTGGCCTCATTGGCCAGGGCCTCCCGGAGTAAATCGTGAGGAAACATCGAGCGGGAGCCCTTGTCATCGTGGCTGGGCCTCCGACATCTTGACTGAATTGCGAGGAGGTCTCCAGCGAGAGCGCCGTTCCTGAGTTCGGGGGCCTCTCTGGCCAGGATGTCTGGGGTAAATTGTGAGGAAGTATAGAGCGAAGGCCGCTGTCATTGTAGCCGGGCCTGGGACGACACACACACTCACAATCAAGAAAGCGCTAGAGCAGGAGCCTCCTTCTCATAGAAAGTGTAGCCGGCGTCAAGGCGAGATCACGCGGAACCGTTTCCAGAACTCAACAATAACTATTCCCGATATATGGATATTCAACAACAAAACAACAACATCAACAACAACAGCAGCGGCAGCAACAACAACAACAATCATGTTAAGACTGTTCGCTCTTATCTGCTCGAGTATCCGTTAACGCGTATTTCCCAAACCTTCGATACCCGCCCTCTTCGTCTTCGATCGTACCCCTTTTGGGGGGTATACCTTTCTTCCATGCAGGCCGGGCCCCAGCAAGCGGCGGGGCGGGCGCGGACCGTCGGCCTGGCCAGCGGCAGCGCTGATCGGCGGCAGCCCGACCCTGAGAGGGACGGACAGGAGACCGACCACGACGACGACGACGACGACGACGACGACGAGCGAAAGCGAGAGCGAGAGAGAGAGAGAGAGAGAACGACAGCAGGGCCACGAAGGGCACGAAGTAGGCCACGAAGGGCGACAGCGGGGATACGAAGGGAATGCGTATGGGACCACGGAGAGCGCGAACGAGCGGGGGCCACGAAGGGCAGATAATGTGGGGCCACAGAAGGCAACGACGGGGCCACTGAGGGTAGCAAGTGGGCCACGTAGGGCAGCGAGGGGGCCACAAAGGGCGACAGCGGGGCCACGAAGGGCATGCACATGGGGCCACGACGGGCGCGAACGAGCGAGGGTCACGAAGGGCATGCGTATATTGGGCCGCGGAAGGCAAGGACGGTGCCATTGAGGGCAGCAACGGGGCCACGAAGGGCAGCGAGGGGGGGCCACGAAGGGCAACGAGGGGACCACGAGGGGCTGCAACGGGGCCACGAAGGGCAGCGAGGGGACCACGAGGGGCTGCAACGGGGCCACGAAGGGCAGCGAGGGGGCCACGAAGGGGTGCAACGGAGCCACGCAGGGCAGCGAGGGGGCCACGAAGGGCTGCAACCAGGCCACGAAGGGCACCGAGGGGGCCACGAAGGGCTGCAACGGGGCCACGAAACAAAGCGAGGGGGCCACGAAGAGCCAACGGAGCCACGAAGGACAGCGAGGGGGCCACGAAGGGCGACAGCGGGGCCACGAAGGGCAGCGAGGGGGCCACGAAGGGCTGCAACGGGTCCACGAAGGGCAGCAAGGGGGCCACGAAGGCCTGCAACGGGGCCACGAAGGGCAGCGAGAGCCCGATTCCTAAATAATCTGTGAGAGAGTCCTAAGCGTGAGCGCGACTCCTGGGTGCCTGAGTGTCAGGAGCGCGGCGCTTGAGTAAATTGCCAGAAATTCCCTAGCAAGGGCGCTATTCTTGAGTAAATTGCAAACAAGTCTCCAGCGATAGCGCGACTCCAGAGCGCCGAGAGAGCGATTCCTGCATACATTGCAAGGAAATCCCAAGCGAGAGCGCGATTCCTGCATCAAATGCGAAGAAGTCTCGGGCGGGAGCGGGGGTCCTGGCTAAATTGTGAGGAAGTCTCAGGCGAGAGCCGTTGTTGTAACCCGGGGACCAACGACACAATTTGGCCTCAAGACTTTCCCTGATAATAAACCGGGTGCGAACCCCGGGAAGGGCACTTCATTTTTTAAAAATGCAATGTGCACCGGGCGAGTGGGATCAACCATAACTATTCTTCAGAAATGAAAGTCCAACAACAGCAGCAGCACCAGCAGCAACAACAACAACAGCAACAACGATAGCGACGACAACTACAACAACAGCAGCAGCAACAACAATTAACAGCAACAGCAACAGCAACAGCAGCAACAACAACAAGTATTTGAGTACTGATCGCTCATATCTGCCCGCGTGCCATTTATCACGTCTTCCCCAAGCCCTCGATACCCGCCCTCTCGTCTTCGATCGTACCCCTTTGGGTCTATCTTTTTTACCTGCAAAGTGCATTTCGTCCAGCCCCTAAGGCAGGGGAGGAAGAGACGGATGGAAGGAAGGGACAAGGGGGAGGGAGGAGGATGGAGCACGAGAGAGAATGACAGGAGGGAATCTAGGAGCAGAAAATACCTGGCAGAACCAGACGGGCAGATCGGGCGATTAGACCCTAACGGGCGGGTCGGGAAGACAGGCCCAAGCGGCCAGATCGAGCAGGCAGGTTGCTGAAGCGTGCGTCCTGCTTGAACTGCGAAAGAGCCTCGATCGATAAAACGATTCCCAAATAAATCTGTGAAAGCCCATATAGAAAGCGTGGTTCCTGAGTTTCGAGGGCGCGGCGTCTGAATAAACTACCAGGAAGTTCAACGCGAGAGTGCGACACCTGCATAAGTTGTGGAGATGTCCCGCGCGAGAGCGCGATTTTGCAATAAATTGTTAGTAAAACAGGGCGGGAGCCACTGTTGTTGTACACCGGGGGCCAGGGGCGCAGTTTGGTGACACCTCACTGTCACTTCTAAAAAACAGGGTGCGAAACCCGGGATAAGCATTTCAATAGAAAAATACCATGGTGACCGGGAAGGGGGATCAACAATCACTATTGTTCAAAATTGAAAACTCACCAGCAGCAGCAGCAACTGCAGCAGCAGCAACAACAACAGCAGCAACAACCACATCATCATCAGCACCATCTTCATCATAACCCGCAGCATCATGTGCATCATCATCAACGCCACCATCATCAACAGCAACAACAACAACGTCAACAACAACGATGACGATCACCACAACAACAGTAACAACAACGACGACGATAACGACAACGACTACGATACCAACAACAACAACAACAACAACATCAACATCAACATCAACAACAACAGCAATAACAACCGCAGCAACAACAATTACTCCGACGGTAGGACCCCGCATGAAAATCGATGTCGATTGCCCCTCGTTCTTTCTTCTTCGTCTGGCGGAGCCTTCCTTCCGCCCCCTCCGTCGTCTCCTCCTCCTCCTTCTCCTACTTTTCCTCCTCCTGTCCTTTCGCGTCTCACTCGTTGCATGTATCATCATATTCCTCTTCCGCCTCCTCCTCCTCCTCCTCCTCCTCCTCCTCCTCCTCCTCCGCCTCCTCCTCCACTTCCTCCCTCTCCCCCTCATGTTCCTCCTCCGCCTAGGCCGTTTGGCTTGCCCTCCTCCATCTCCTCCCCCCCCCCCCCCTCGTCATCGCCGCCCCGCTCGTTCTCCCCCTGCACCTTTCCTTCCTCCTGGCAGGGGAGCGCGTGTAGATTTTCCTCGGCGCCCCCGCCGCCACGCCTGGCAGAGGCGCGTTCTCCAGCAGCGAAATCGCGCATGGCCAGGCCGTCGGGACAACCCCGCGAGTCCCGGGTGCGCGAGACCAGGCCGTTGGGATAACCCCGCGGGCTCCGAGCGGGGCTCCGCCGCGCTCAGGAGGGGGGCAGCACGAAGTCCAGCTCTGCCGCGAGCTGCTCCGCCTCTGCCCTGGAGCTTTCCGCCCTGACGTCGAACTCCAGGAGTGGTTTCCGCAAGGATGCCGGTGGCCCTCGCTCCAGGAACTCTCGCGGCAGCGGCCGCAGGATCAGCATGCTGCGCATGCACGTGGCGCGGGAGAACATGACCTAGAGGTGCAGCCACCACTGCTCGTCAGACATACCCATGCGACCAGTGTCCTCGCCCCTCGCGCAGTCGATGGTGACGCCCTTGCGCAGCGTCTGGCCCTGCGACAGCGTGGAGGTGAGGTACGACGCGTGCGTCATGGTGAACCCCGATAACCCGCTCGGATGAAAAAAAAAAAAAAAAAAAAAAAAAAACAAAAAAAAAAAAAAAAAAAAAAAAAAAAAAAAATGAGCGGCGGGCCCCAGAGGGAGGGTCCCGCCTGAGACTTCCTCGCAATTCACTCACAGACGAGGCCCCCGCCTGAAACTTCCTCTATATTCAAACCTCTGGGGCCCAAAGGTGACGACAGCTACAGGAGCCCGATGACCCGCCTCGGATTAAAAACATGAGCGGCGGGCCCCCTAGGGAGGAGGGTCCCGCCTGAGACTTCCTCGCAATTCACTCACAGACGAAGCTCCCGCCTGATATTTCCTCCATATTCAAGACTCTGGGCCCCAAAAGTGACAACAGTTACAACAGGCCGATGACCCGCTCGAATTAAAAACATGGGCGGCGGGCCCCATAGGGAGGGGGCTCCCGCCTGAGATGTCCTCGCAAGCGGCTCACAGACGAGGCTGTGTTGAAGATGGTGTTGTGATAATGATGAAGATGATGTTGATGATGATGATGTTGATGATGATGATGCTGATGATGATGATGTTTGTTAGTAGTTGTGAGTGAGTGGGTGAGTTGGAGGATGAGAGTGTGTGCGAGTGTGCAAGTGATGATGGTGATGCGATGATGATGATGTGAGTGCGTGAGTGTGTGAATGAGAAGAGAGGGGGGGTATTCCGTCCTGTTTCTGCGAGGAGGGGTCAGAGAAAATAAGAACCCCACTTTGGATTTGGGGAACAGCAGCAGCAACAAACAACAGCAAAAATACAAATGACAACAACAGCAGCATCAACAACAACATCATCAGCATTACAACCACCACTGGCACCATCATCAACAACATCGTCGTCAGCATCATCATCATCATCATCATCATCATCATCATCATCATCATCATCATCATCATCATCATCATCATCATCATCATCATCGTCGTCATCATCATCATCATCATCATCATCATCATCACCAGCCTCATCATCGTCGTCATCATCATCATCAGCAGCATCATCATCATCATCATCGTCATCATCATCATCACCACCACCACCACCACCATCACCACCACCACCACCAGCACCACCACCACCACCACCACCACCATCATCATCATCATCATCATCATCATCATCATCATCATCATCATCATCATCATCATCATCATCATCATCGCCATCATCATCATCTTAATCATCGTGTTCTCTCTCTCTCTCTCTCTCTCGTTCCCTCTCGAGAGCGCAGAGAGAAAGCAAGAGGGACCGTGGACCTTGTAGGAGGGGGGGCAGATGATGCCGAGAGCGCAGGGCGAGCGAGAGGGATCTGGGACCTGGTATGAGGATCTGGGAGCGCATGCGTGTGTGTGTACATATGTGTGCATGCGCGCGTGCGGGCGCTCGTGCGTGTTGTGCTCGATAGACGGCAGAAACCCGCCGAGCCCAATCGGGTAGTGTAGCTGCTTCCCCCCTTCCCCTTCGCAGCCCTGCGCTTCTGTTGCACATACGTGACTTTCGCCATGCTGCACGGCGGCGCGTCGGAAGCAAGGTCTTGAGCTCCATGAGCTGTCCCGCGAGCTGGGTTCCGCAGAAGCTCGGCAAGAGCCCCCCGGCGAAGTCCTACCACGAGCGCCGCCAGTCTTGTAGCAGGTCCCATGGACGGCAACTGCTCCACGCTACCATCGGGGGGTCCACAGATGGTCGGATGGCCACAACGATTGGTGGATGTCAGAGGCGATTCGGGGCGAGCGGGCCGTCTCGAGCCCTGGGCCGTTCCCCGAGGAGGTCTCGAGCGCCAGGGCCAGGGGCCTCCAGGGCACCAGAACCGTCTGAGGACGGACCGTCCCATGCTGAGCAGGTCCCCGGTGGGCAGCGGGCGCTGGCGATGTCCGAAAAAGGCAGCACGGAACCTGGACCAGAGAACAAAAGGCGACCCCACCTACCACCTCAGGGGGCTTGGCATATACCAGGAAATCTGGGCGTGGGCTTTTGCGTGGTATACGCTACGGCGCCCGATGGGCCGTACAGCAACATGGAGGGCCGCAGGTGGGGTGGTGTCGTTTGATCTTTTGGTCGAGAACCGTCACTGCGGCCTCTGTGCACGGTAGCGCGCGCCCGTGCACAGCCAAAGGCCAGGGAGCATGCGACAAGGCCCAAGAAAAGACAATCCGCAACCTCATCTTGCCACCCGCAGATCGTCTAGCCAGGTATTCGGCGTTTCGAGGTCATCGGACCATCTGTCACGCTGCTGACACAGCAGAATCCTCAACCGCGCTTGCGGCTCTGTGCCCTTGCTCTCTTGCTCCCTTGCTTCCTTCAGGTGGGTGCGTGTGTCGGACCCTCTGGACCCTTGCTCCCTTGCTGCCCGTTTTGCCATCGCTGCACTTCCCGGCGCTTGCGGCCGCGCTCTCGTTCGATCTTTTGACCCCGTGATTGGTCCATGTCTCCATCTCCGTCCGGTCCAAGCATCACTGTCCCGCGCCTGGAAAAGGGGGTGTCGGGCCCCTGCTCTTTTGTTCTTTGGCTTCTCTTGTCTTGCAAGTCGGCAGCTCAGGCCCCCCGACGCGCTGAGCCCGACACGCCCTCCTCGGACTGCGCCCCTGGCGTTCTCTGTGGCCCGAAGCAAGCTTGCCTGCACGGGGTTGTGTGGATCGCCTTCCCCCTTCCACCCTCTGGCCCTCGCCTCCCTCCCCCCAGCGGCCCCCCCAAAGCGCGGTTGCGGACTCGGGCGGCAGCGCAGCTGGGTAGAAGGCCACTGGGAAGATACGATGACGCGTGGCTGCTCTTGGCCTGCACGGGCCGTCCGATTGAGCAACAGCGGCGGGCTGCCCGAACCGAATGAGCCAAGGGTGCTACCTCCTGGAGCCATTAGATTTGTTGTATGTATGTACACACGAACGATCAGGTGAGAAGGAAAGAACGAGCAGGGGAGGCAGGAGAGAGGAGGAAAGACTGAGGACTCGAGAGAGCGTGGCGACAAGAGAGCAAAGAAGCTTCTGGCTGGCCGACTACGAACTACATTGGCAAGCGGCCCGCGATTCGCGAACACCATCATGTGAGCAACTGCACCTGGACCCACCCACTCCGTCACATTTCTTCCATCTCGCTCTCCGCCCCATCACTCGATCTGTCTCTCTCTCTCTCTCTCTCTCTTTCTCTTTCTCTCTATCTATCTATATATCTCTCTCTCTCTCTCTCGCTCTCGCTCTCTCTCTCTGTCACTCCCTCCCTCCCTCCCTCCCTCCCTCCCTCTCTCTGGCTCTCTCTCTCTCTCTCTCTGTGTCTTGTTGTCTCTCTCTCTCTCTCTCTCTTCTCTTTTTCTCTGTCTCTCTCTCTCTCTCTCTCTCTCTCCCTCTCTCTCTCTACATCTCTATATATACCGTTATATGCTTGCATATGTATATGTGGCTCTCTCTGCATCGCTCTCTGTGTGTATATATAGATCGTGTTCATATATATATGGGGGGAGAGAGAGAGAGAGAGGTATATGATAGGTACGTGTGGATGCACATCTCTGTACACTCATGCGCACATGAACTCATGGACATGTACGGAATTATCCTGGCGAGGCACCCAACCATATGAAGTTGTGAATAACGAAATTGTCGGCATCGTCTTGGGTGGAGCTCCCTATGGGGCACGAAACGTGTGAGGGGTGTGCTAAGATAGGCGCGGCGGTATCATGCGAGCGCAGCCACTGGGGCCTTCGGTGGAGCTCCCTATGGGCAGCCCCTGGGGCCTTCGGTGGAGCTCCCTGTGGCGCCACGAAACGTGTGAGGGGTGCGCCGAAATGGGTGCGGCGGTGTCCTGCGAGCGAAGCCACTGGGGCCTTCGGTGGAGCCCCCATATGGGGCCACGAAACGTGTGAGGGGTGTGCCGAAATGGGTGCGGCTGTGTCATGCGGGAGCTGCCACTGGGGCCTTCGGTGGAAATCCCTATGGGGCCACGAAACGTGTGAGGGGTGTGCCGACATGGGTGCGGTGGTGATATACGAGCGAAGTCACTGGGGTCTTCGGTGGAGCTCCCTATGGGGTCACGGAACGTGTGACGGGTGTGCCGAAATGGGTGCGGCGGTGTCATGCGAGCGCAGCCACTGGGGCCTTCGGTGGAAATCCCTATGGGGCCACGAAACGTGTGAGGGGTGTGCCGAAATGGGTGCGGCGGTGTCATGCGGGAGCTGCCACTGGGGCCTTCGGTGGAGTTCCCTATGGGGCCACGAAACGTGTGAGGGGTGTGCCGAAATGGGTGCGGCGGTGTCATGCGGGAGCTGCCACTGGGGCCTTCGGTGGAAATCCCTATGAGGCCACGAAACGTGTGAGGGTGCGCTGACATGGGTGCGGCGGTATCATGCGAGCGCAGCCGCTGGGGCCTTCGGCGGAGCTCCCTATGGAGTGCCGACATGGGTGCGGTGGTGTCATGCGAGCGCAGCCACTGGGGCCTTCGGTGGAGCTCCCCATGGTGCCACGAATCGTGTGCGAGGCGTGCCGAACAGAAACATGCAGAGGGCAAAAGCAAAGAGGGGGCAGCGGGAGGAGGAGGAGGAGGAGGAGTGGAAACGCGGGGCGCTGTCCCTTCAACACGAGGTCCCAACACCACAGGATGGTTGGGAATGAAAGACAGTTGCGCCTATCCCCTTGACTTGGCTGCCCCAAACACTCCTAGTCTCTGGAAACGCATCTGGTCTCTACACAGCGGGGCATAAGTGCCCGTGGACTCTCTCCTGGCGGCCACAGGCCCCGCCCACGACTGGCGCGCGAGTGACCGAAGGCTCTTCGCGGCCGCTATGACCAGGGCATCGCCCTTGCATAGCGAGCGAGTACCCGAGCATTTCGTGGCGGCCATCGGGCCCCGCCCACGCGTTGCGTGTGAGGGTGCGCAGGTTATCGGGTCCGGTCTTGGCGCCCAGCCCCTGCACTGCGAGCGAGGGTGCGCAGACTCTTGGGCGCGCCAAGCTGCACTCCCTCGGCTGCACCACAGAAAATGCGATAGCTCACTGGCCGAGCACTGGAGCATCAGATCTCCGGATGTCAACAATTGCGTGCTCGTTTCCCCCCTTCCTGTCTGTGCTCCTCGGGCGGAGGACGGAGGAGGGTGGAACGAGGAGCGAGGAGGGAGGAGCGAGGAGGCACCGTCCTCCCCCTCGTCTGGGGAAACATCCACCACCAATTGCCAGAATTCTTGGAGGTGTCCCGTGATTTTCCCAGAATCATTGGGTGCACGGCTCGGAGTACACACTTACCTCATCTCCTCAGATGGCACCAAGAAGACCGTCCGGGGGATTTCTTGAACGCCCAAGAAGCCCCCAAATTCGCCGCCCGCCAGGTTCTCCCCCAAGTTCGCCCCCAAAAAAGGGCCTCAAGAGGCCCAAGCAAGCCCCAAAGAGGGACCCAGAATAACTAAACCTGACATGTGGAGCCCTCCACCCCAAAATGGCCTCGAGACCGCCAGCAGGCCCTCAAGGGGCGCCCAAGAGGACCCCACAAGCCCCCCAGGAGGCCCTGAAAGATATCGCAGAGGTCCCCAAGGGGTCCCCAGGGAGGCCCCAACGAGGCTCCGACGAGACGGCCCGCCCGAGGGCCCCTCCAAAAGACCCAAAGAGTCCTTTCAGAGGCCTCTTGCTCACGACCCGGGCACGGCGGCGAGATGAGCCGAAGGCCACCAGAGGCCCGTACCGCTACTCCTCAGACCGCTCCCGGGGCGTGTCCTGACCAGGACTTCGAGGCGAACCCGGCCACGGCGACGAGGCCCCCCCCCCCAGGGAGGCCCAGAAAGACGAGAACGAGGGAGCCCCGGTATCGGCATGCCTTCCCCCCCTGTAGAGAGCAGCAAGACCGCCCTCACGACCGAGAAGCACCCCGACCGACGAAGCCGCGCAGCACACGCACCGCAGGACGGAGCCGAACAGAGCGCAAGGCCCGTTCGGTGGACGCCCAGGGCCCAGGGCCTCTCAGCAGACGCCAGCGACGGGGTTCGGGGTGGCCTCTCCTCCCTCGGCGCGGACCCTCCCGCTCCTCCCGCTCGGGTGTTACCAAAGGTGCCCCTGGCCCAAGGTGCCCCCAGCTTTTCGTTCGATTTTGGAGCTCCTGGGACCCTCTGGACCTCGTGATGGGTGCTCTGGACGCCGTAGTGGCCTCCTTGACATCCTGGGGGGCACCTTGGGCCAGGGGCACCTCTGGCAACACCCGACCCGCTGCCGCCCCCTGGCGCGCTCGCCTGCGCGGGCGGCCCCGCCGGCGCGCTCACGCCCCGCGCCACGCCCCCGCCGGGCACCCGGCTGCAGGCGGCGGGCGCCTCTCTCGGCGGCGGCGGGGGCGCGCGCGGCCCCCCCGCGCCGGGAGCCGAGGGCGCCCCGCGGCAGCGAGGGCGGAGAGGGAGCCCACCTCCGCGCCGGCGCGGGGCGCCCCGCGGCGGCCCCGCCGCGGGCCTGCCGCGAGGCCGGGAGCGCACGCGCGGCCGGGCGCGCGGGCGTGTGGCGCTTGCCGCGGAAGAGAAAAGGGGGGGGGGAGGGGGGGGGGGGAGGGGGGGAGAAGGGGGGGGGGGGGGGGGGGGAGCGGAAGGGCCGCCCCGCACGGGGCCGCGCGAGGGCCGAGGAGGCTGGAGGGCCTTTTGTGTTCATCGGCGGCGAGGCCGCAGCAGTCCGCTCCGGCGTGTGGCTGCTCGGGGAGGCCGGAAGGCGAAGTGGCCGGCGTGCAGCAGGGAGGAGGAAGACGAGGGCGGCGGCGCGGGGGGAGGGGGAGGGGAGAGCGCTCAGGCGTGGAAGATTTCCGCGTAGAGGAAGCTGAGGCTGGAAGACACGCGGCCACATCTCTGTACAACCCTCGCCCACGCCAGCCGCGTCGTGTGCGCATCCAGCTTCAATTCGCGTATCGGTCGCCCCGGATCGCCGCTCGCTGGTGCAGCGCTTGCCTCGCCGCCGACGAGAACAGTGTATCCAGCTTCCAGGCAGGGGCCAACACGCTTACAGGGCATGGCAGGTGCTGCGAGGGCTCCTGCCAGCGCTGAATGTGGATGCGCTGGCACGGTGCGAGCAGGGCGAAGGGGGATCTACTGTTCTACCTGCCCCCGCAGCTATAGCGCGTCGTGCAGATCGCCATCCGCAAGAACTCCGTTTGCAAGAGACGCACCCGCGGCTAAGCCCACCCCATTTCACCGCGCCCACCACGACTCACCCCGCGACCTGCCTCGCGAACGCCCCGTGGCCCGCTGGCAACGCCGACCATCCGCCTTCTCCCAGGGTGCGTTCCAGACAGAATTCCGAGGGGCGAATCCAGCCGTGGCGACGAAGCATCTCCGGGAAGCCGAGTCCATGTGTCCCCCCTGCTTCTCCTCCTCCTCCTCCTTCTCCTTCTCCTTTTCCTTCTCCTTCTCCTCCTCCTTCTCCTCCTCCTGCTCATCTGCCCCCCCCTCCTCCCCAGAAGTCTCCAAAGGGGCCGGCGCCCCCCCCCGAAACAACCGGGTGACCTCGATCCGCCCCCCCCTCGTCCTCAGAGATCCAACGACGTGATTCTTTCCATGCGCAGCCCCAGCATGTCCCGACCCCATTCCCCAAGGGGCAGTTTTTCGTCCTGGGCCCTGGGCGTCGAGCTACATCCTGGAAAAGCAAACCAAGCAGGGCTCGCGCTGTCAGCGAGGGAGGGAGAGCAGGATCGAAGCGGGGAGGGAGCGAGCGAAATGGGGGACGGCTGGAGACTGATGAACCCCCACCCTGCCGAGGCGCGTGGCGAAGTGCCCTCCTTCCAAGTCTCGTGAAGGCGTGGCGGCCGCATTTTCTTGCGGGCCTGCGCCCGCCAGGCCTGGCCCCGTGCTGCTTCCCCGAGAGGGTGGTTCTGCTGCAGGGGATGCCTGCCCACTCTCGAGAGGCCGCAATCGGGAAAAGAGGCTCAGAGTCAGCGCCCCTCCAAGGGGCACTCCACTGACGGGCACTTTGGCCAGTGACCCGGCGAACCCAACCCTCCCCGATGAGGGCCACGCTGCGCTGCCTGAAAGAGGCCCTTCAGCGGCAAAATTCGGCAACTTTCCAAAGCACCCGCTGGTTACTTTTTTGGTCGGCGGGTCGAGAGCGGGCCTCTTCCGGTCAAGAGCTAGGCGGGGCGCGCGAAGCACTACTTGGGAAGACAGAACACAGGCGGGCGGGGCCTCAGGCGGCCGGAAGGTGCGGAGTACAGGCGGTGCCGAGGAGCTTGCACAGCAAAAGGTACGCCTTGGACAGGAGCCGGGGGCGAAGTCCCAGAGGGGGAGCGAAGCTGCTCGTGACTACAAGCTATGGTGCCGATGACAAATTGAAAAGATCGTGCCGCCGCAAGAATCTGGGCCCCCCTCGCCCGCCGGAGACGTCGATCTTCCCCGGGTCCCCCCCCGCCGGAGCAGGCGAGGCCGCCCGGGGTCGCGCCGCGGGCGGAGGGGAGGGCGGCGGCGGGGGCCAGGGCTCCTCTCTCTCTCGGAGGGTCCTGCTCCTCCTGCAAGCCTCCAGGGCTCGCAGAGGCCCCCAAAGGCGTCCCCAAGACCTCCCTGGTCCTCGATGGCCTTTCAGGGGGTGGTAGCTCCCCCGTTAGGAAGCATCCGCGATGTGGGGTCGGAGCAGATGGGGTCGGAGGATCGCGCCGCATCGCCAATGCATCACCGAGGCATCGACGACGCCGGCGTGGAGATCATCGGACTCCACATCGAGCCACATCGCCGATGCATCGGTCATGCGGCGCGGTCCTCAGGTCGGGGGGACGTAAAGGTGGGGCTGGCTTTTCCAAAGTAGTTGACAAATTCCATGCCCTTGCAAACATCCCACTCGGCCACCGGCAACTTGGTTTGCAAAACCCGTGCGGCGGCGACTGCGACGAGCGTCTGGCGTGAAGAGGCAGCGATGGGATGCAGAGGCGGGGTTGGGAGGAACATCGCTCCAAACGGTTCCTGCCGGCCTTGTTCCAAAACCCCACCTCGGGACAACGCACGCCCCCTCTCTGCGAACCCAGGCACGGCCATCGCGCCACCACAAGGTTTTTTCGGTCGCGGCCGCGAGACGACGGTCAGGCGGCAAGAGCAAAGTCCAGGACGCGAACTAGGCGAATTAGCTAAGACAGGCGCAAGCCAGCTGGCTACCACAAGGAGCGCATGCTGAGGAACGAAGGGGCTGCTCTGGCCACGGCGGGCTGGGGTCACACACAGGCTCCGCGACGTCAATATGAGGAGCGGCCAGGAAGCCCGAGCCCCTCCTGAGAGCCCACGGCGGCCCTTCTGGCAGCGTCTTGGCAGTGCGTGCGACCTGCCCCATGGGCCCCCGCCGGGGCAGGCGAGGGGGAGGGGGGGGGAGGAGGCCTTCACGCTCCATGCCTCGAGGCGGGGGCGTGGGGGCAGGAGCGACGGAGGAGGAGGAGGCGCTGGGAGGGGCAGGAGAAGGAGGCGCTGGGGGGGGCAGGAGCAGAAGGAGGACGAGGAAGCGCTGGGAGGGGCAGGAGGAGGAGGAGGCGACGGGAGGGGCAGGAGCAGAAGGAGGACGAGGAGGAGGAGGCGGAGGAGGAGGAGGGGGAGGAGGAGGAGGAGGGGGAGGAGGAGGAGGAGGAGGAGGAGGAGGAGGAGGAGGAGGAGGAGGCGCTGGGAGGGGCAGGAGGAGGAGGAGGCCGCCCAAGGCGTGCCGCAGAAGCGGCGGCGGGGATGGGCGCCGGATGGCCGAGGGGGGAGCTCCTTGCGGAAGGGCGTGCTCGAGGTCCGCGGGCCCCGCCGCTGGCGGCGAGGGCAGCCGGGCGACAGGGCAGCTTCGGGAGGCTGGGGGTCGGCGGTTCGCACAAGGGCCCCGCCGTCGTCCTCTTCTTCACATTATCATCTCTTGTTAGCATTAATAGTATTACTACTATCAATATTATCATCAGCATGAGGAGTATTAGTATTATCGTCATTAGTATTATTGCGACTACTATTATGATACATGTGATTAAAATTAGAAGTGTGATCAGTATGAATATTATTACTATGTAACTAGTAGTAGTAGTAGTAGTAGTAGTAGTAGTAGCAGTAGTAGTAGTAGTAGTAGTAGTAGTAGTACTAGTAGTAGTAGTAGTAGTAGTAGTAGTAGTAGTAGTAGTAGTAGTAGTAGTAGTAGTCGTACTCGTAGGCGTAGTCGTAGTCGTAGTCGTACTAGTCTAGTAGTAGTAGTAGTAGTAGTAGTAGTAGTAGTAGTAGTAGTAGTAGTAGTAGCAGTCGTAGTCGTATTAGCAGTCGTAGTAGTAGTAGTAGTAGTAGTAGTAGAAGACATAGTAATAGTACTGGTAATAGTAATAGTAATAATAATAGTAATAGTAATAGGAATAGTAATAGTGATAGTAATAGGAATACTAATACTAATAGTAATAGGACTAGTAATAGTAATAGAAATAGTGATAGTAATAGTGTTAGTAATAGTAATAGTAATAAAAGTATTAATAGTAATAGTAATAGTAGTAGTAATAGTAATAGTAATAGTAATAGTAATAGTAATAGTAATAGTAATAGTAATAGTAATAGTAATAGTAATAGTAATAGTAATAGTAATAGTAATAGTAATAGTAATAGTAATAGTAATAGTAATAGTAGTAGTAATAGTAATAGTAATAGTAATAGTAATAGTAATAGTAATAGTAATAGTAATAATAATAGTAATAGTAATAGTAATAGTAATAGTAGTAGTAGTAGTAATAGTAATAGTAATAGTAATAGTAATAGTAATAGTAATAGTAATAGTAATAGTAAGCGTAATAGTAATCGTAATAGTAATAGTAATAGTAATAGTCATAGTAATAGTAGTAGTAATAGTAATAGTAATAGTAATAGTAATAGTAATAGTAATAGTAATAGTAATATTATTAGTAATAGTAGGAGTAGTAGTAAGAGAAATAATAATAGTAATAGACATAGTAATAGTAATAGTAATAGTAATAGAAAAAGGTAATAGTAATAGTAATAGTAATAGTAATAGTAATAGTTATAGTAACAGTAATAGAAATAGTAATAATTAGAATTATACTCAGTAATAGTAATAGTAATAGTACTAGCAATAGTAATAGTAAAAGTAATAGTAATAGTAATAGTAATAGTAAAAGTAGTAGTAGTAGTAATAGTAATTGTAATAGTAATAGTAATAGTGATAGTGATAGGAATAGTAATAGTAATAGCAATAGTAATAGTAATAGTAATAGTAATAGTAATAGTAATAGTAATAGTAATAGTAATAGTAAGAGTACTAGTACTAGTACTAGTACTAGTAATAGTAATAGTAATAGTAATAGTAATAGTAATAGTAATAGTAATAGTAATAGTAATAGTAATAGTACTGAGTAATAGTAATAGTAATAGTATAGGATTTGTATAGTATAGGATAGTAATAGTAATAGTAATTAGTAATAGTAATTAGTAATAGTAATAGTAATAGTAAATAGAATAGTAATAGTAATAGTAATAGTAATAGTAATGCAATAGTAATAGTAATAGTAATAGTAATAGTAATTGTAATCGTAATAGTAATGAGTTAATAGTAATAGTAATAGTAATAGTAATAGTAATAGTAAATTAGTAATAGTAATAGTAATAGTAATAGTAATAATAGTCGTAATAGGAGTAGTATATATAGTAATAGAATAATAAGAGTAAGAGTAAGAGTAAGAGTAAGATAAGAATAGTAATAGTAATAGTAATAGTAATAGTAATAGTAATAGTAATAGTAATAGTAATAGTAATAGTAATAGTAATAGTAATAGTAATAGTAATAGTAATAGTAATAGTAATAGTAATAGTAATAGTAATAGTAATAGTAATAGTAATAGTAATAGTAATAGTAATAGTAATAGTAATAGTAATAGTAATAGTAATAGTAATATCAATAGTAATAGTAATAGTAATAGTAGTAGTAACAGTAATAGTATTAGTATTAGCAATAGTAGGAGTAGTAGTAATAGTAGGAGTAATAGTAATAGTAATAGTAATAGTAATGGTAATAGTAATAGTGATAGTTATAGAAATAGTAATAGTAATAGTAATAGTAATGGTAGTAGTAATAGTAATAGTAATAGTGATAGTAATAGTCGTAGTAATAGTAATAACAATTGTAACAGCAATAGTAACAGTGGTAGTAATAGTAATAGTAATAGTAATAGTAATAGTAATAGTAATAGTAATAGTACAAGTAATAGTAATAGTAATAGTCATAGTACTAGTCATAGTAATAGTAAGAGTAATAATAATAGTGACAGACATAATAATAGTATAATAGCAATACTTATAGTAGTAGTAATAGTAATAGTCATAGTAATAGTAATAGTACTAGTTAAAATAATGATAATCATAGTACTAGTACTAGTACTAGTACTAGTACTAGTACTAGTAATAGTACTAGTACTAGGAATAGGAATAGTAGTATCAATAGTAATAGTAATAGTAATAGTAATAGTAATAGTAATAATAACAGTCATAAAAAATAGTAATAATAATAGTAATCGTAATAGTAATAGCAATAGTAAAAGTAATAGTAATAGTAATAGTAATAGTAGTAGTAATAGTAATAGTAATAGTAATAGTGATAGTAATAGTAATGGTAATGGAAATAGTAATAGTTAATAGTAATAGTAACAGTAATAGTAGTAGTAATAGTAATAGTAATAGTAATAGTAATAGTAATAGTAATAGTAATAGTAATAGTAATAGTAATAGTAATAGAAATAGTAAAAGTAATAGTAATAGTATTAGTAATAGTAATAGTAATAGTAATAGTAATAGTAATAGTAATAGTAATAGTAATAGTAATAGTAATAGTAATAGTAATAGTCATAGTCATAGTAATAGTAATAGTAATAGTAATAGTAATAGTAATAGTAATAGTAATAGTAATAGTACTAGTACTAGTAATAATAATAGTAATAGTAAGAGTAGTAGTAGTAGTAGTAGTCGTCGTCGTCGTCGTCGTCGTCGTCGTCGTCGTCGTCGCCGTCGTCGTAGTCGTCGTAGTCGTCGTCGTAGTAGTAGTAGTATTGGTAGTAGAAGTAGTAGAAGGAGCAGTAGTAGTAGTAGTAGTAGTAGTGGTAGTAATAGTAGAAGTAGAAGCACTCGCAGCAGTAGTAGTAGTAGAAGAAGCAGTAGTAGTAGTAGTAGTAGTAGCTGTTGTTGGAGTAGTAGTAGTAGTAGTAGCAGTAGTAGCAGTAGTAGCAGTAGTAGTAGTAGTAGTCGTCGTCGTCGTCGTCATCGTCGTCGTCGTAGTCGTCGTAGTCGTCGTAGTCGTAGTGGTAATAGTAGTAGTAGTAGTGGTAGTAGTAGTAGTAGTAGCAGCAGTAGTAGTAGTAGTAGTAGTAGTAGAAGTAGTAGTGTAGTGGTAGTAGTAGTAGTAGTAGTAGTTGTAGTAGTAGTAGTAGGAGTAGTGGTAGGAGTAGTAGTAGTAATAGTAATAGTAGTAGTAGTAGTAGTAGTTATAGTAGTAGTAGTAGTAGTAGTCGTCGTCGTCGTCGTCGTCGTCGTCGTCGTCGTCGTCGTCGTCGTCGTCGTCGTCGTCGTCGTCGTCGTCGTCGTTTCGTCGTCGTCGTCGTCGTCGTCGTCGTCGTCGTCGTCGTCGAAGTCGTCGTCGTCGTCGTCGTCGTCGTCGTCGTCGTCGTCGTCGTCGTCGTCGTCGTCGTCGTAGTAGTAGTAGTAGTAGTAGTAGTAGTAGTAATCGTCGTCGTAGTAGTAGTAATATTGTCCTTTTTCGTATTATGACTCTTCTTATTATGTTTATTCTTCCGAATACTGAATGTATTGCTAATGTTGTCGTGGCGATTATTATGATTATAATTATTATTATTATTACTCGTCGTCGTCGGGGGGAGGCTAGGCGGCCCTGACGCTTGGCCTTCGCACTCCCCGAGAGCCCTACTCCGAACCGCACCACAGCAGGCCGCGCGGCGGGCACAAAACGCCCCAGAACCGAGAGGAGGAGTAGGCTCCAGTCGGAGGAGGAGGAGGAGAAGGAGGCGCTAGGAGGAGCAGGAGGAGGAGCAGGAGGAGTCGCTAGGAGGAGCAGGAGGAGGCGCTAGGAGGAGCAGGAGGAGGAGGAGGAGGAGGAGGAGGGGGAGACGGGCCCCAGGAACGCCCCAAGACAAGGACCGCCCAGAGCAGCACCCCCGGGCGCCCCCGGCGGGGACTTGGAACGGGCTTGGTTCGGCGGCCGTCCTCTGGGAGAGCCAGCAGGGGTCCGTGCAGGACTCCCTCGTGAGCTTAGCCAACGTGTTGACACGGAGCTCAACACGCAGGCTGAAAACGTAGGTCTCGCGCGATATTTTCGCCAAGACGTGGGCCAACACGTTGAGCCAACACGCAGCGTGTTAACACCCGGACGTTTTAAGCACGCCACGTGTTGCGTATCAAAACACCGCTCACCCTCCGGGACTTCGCCTCCGGCTCCTGTCCAAGGTGTACCTTTTGCTGTGCGAGCTCTTCAGCACCGCCTGTACCCCGCGCCCTCCGGCCGCCTGAGGCCCCGCCCGCCCGCGCCCTGTCTCCCCAATTAGTGCTTTGCGCGGCCCGCCTAGCTCTTAACCGGAAGAGGCACGCTCTCGACCCGCAGACCACAAGTGTTGCGTATCAAAACGGACGTATCGAGACAGCTAAGGCCATCAGGGACCGTGCAAGAACCCCTCGTGAGACGTCTACGTTGGACTGTCCACATAATGCGACACGGCGCTACAGGTCGATTCCTGCTATTCCGGTGCGTCATTCCTCTCCGTGTCCTCTCAGGTGGGGTGTGTCTGCTCTGGCTCGCGCAGGCCGTTGGCCTCCGATCCTAGAGGCGAACGGCCTACGAACGTTGTGCTCTGCGGACCACGCGGAGCGATTGCATGGTGCCCCGCCCACTTGCGAGCCAGGGCGAGCGTGTGCTGAGAGCATACAATCGGACATAGGCTCAAACATAGGCCAGAAGAACATCCTTCAAGAACATGGCACCCTCCGTCGGCCAAAACAAACATAACATCCAATGGTACCCTCCCCAGGATGCACAAGGACGTCCAACAAGCACGAAGAACATTAGGGCACCCTCCCCGAATCGACCTCGATCTTATACCTCGGTCCGGCTGTATGAGATTCATTGTCGAGACCCTGCGGTCCAAAGTCTAAGCCCCCCCCTAAATTCCCATCCAGAAGCCACTCCTCGCATTCCGCCGAACTTCCCCAAAGCGGTGTATTTGGTTTGGGGGCCCACCCGAGAGGACTCCGAAACGACCTCAGAAGGCGTGCAACTTGATATAAGGGCGTCCAGATCGGCCAACAGGAGCTCCAAGATGGCCCCTGGCAACTTCAACTGGGCCAAGATAGCCATCAAAGTGCCTCAAGCGGCGCCAGGATGGCCCCGCGGAGTGCCCTGGAGAGGGGATTTGCCTTCTCCACTGTTCGGCGCAAGATGTCTCCACGATGGGTCCCAGCGGCCCGCAAGAGGATCCCGCAGGTCCGCAGAAGCCCCCAAGACAGCCCGAGAAATCCCCCGGACGGCGCCAATATGGCCCCAGAATCCCCCAAGAGGCGTCCAAGATGATCTGCCAAGCCGAAAAAAAAACGCAGTGGTTTCGCGATGGTCGACCATCTGTGGCCAGGCGGCCGTCTTGAATATGTTGGAGCTGGCTTAGGCCATCTTTGCGCAGTGCTGGGGCAGCCTTTTGGGCCTTCGGGAGCCGTTTGAGTATCGTCCCGGAGCAATTTAGAAACACGGGTTGTTTTCGGCCTCCCGCTGTGCCGTCTTGGGCTCTTTTAAGGGGCCGTGCTGGGCCTCTCTTTGGGTTCTCTTGGGCCTTCCACGGAATACAGCCGAAATTATGATCATGGAAGATATCCTTTAAGATATCTGGGCCAATTTCCTCGAAAGTGTCTTAAAACAAGCCTGGTGCAATGTCTGTTGTTGACGCTGGAGGGGCGAACGTGCTCAAGGAGCTGGGCCACCTTTCTGGCGGGTTGGTCGAGAAAGGCTGGCCCAGCATTTCGGGAGAAGGTTCCTGAATCAGACTCTCGACTGTAAGCCGTGGGCGAGCGGTGAACGCGAAGCGTCTTTGGTCGGCCGCTTGCAAAAACTATGTCCGGAAAGCCAGGCCGGCGCCCCGCGGCCGCGCTCCTCAGTAGAGCCACGGGAACGGGTTGTGCGTGAGGACCGCCTAGGGAGCCATTTGAAAAAAACAGTGACTGGCTGCCGGTGCCACTCCCTGGAGCTGGAGGTCCGAGATGTCTGTCCTCCTCCCGTCCTCATCCTCGTCCTCGTCCTCGTCCTCGTCGCCGTCCTCTTCGTCGTCTTCGTCCTCTTCGTCGTCCTCGTCCTCGTCTCCACATGTTCCTCCCAATGGTGGAACCATGCCCCACTTGACACCCCGAGACAGCTCAAACCGACTCGACCACTCGCGCAAAATGAATTCGAGAATGCTCCGCTACCTCCTGCCCAAGCTTGCGCACAGAGCCCCGCCCGGGCCTTCTGGGAAACAGGAGCTAGAGCAGCAGGGCACAGCGGGAGCAGGGTGCCCACCAGTCGCGGTTGCGGGGGGGGGGGGCCGCTAGCGACCGCAGAAGAGCACGGACTGGCACCCCTTGCAGCGCACCCAGAGAGACGGGAAAGGGGGAGGGGAAGGGAGGAAGAGGAGGAGGAGAAGGAGGAGGAGGAGGAGGAGGAGTAGGAGGAGGAGGGGGAGGAGGACGAGGAGGAGGGGGGGAAAAGGAAGAGGAGGAGGAGGAGGAGGAGGAGGAGGAGGAGGAGGAGGAGGAGGAGGAGGGGTGTCACGGCGGGGGAGGGGCACCAACTCCAGGCGGGCACGACGGGATGCACCGCGCTGGGCCGCCCCCTTCCCCCCTCCCCGTGGGGAGGGGACCCCCAGGGAGCGTCTCCGTGGAGGGCCGCACCTGACCTCTGTCAGGAGCCCCGCGGCGGGACCATGCTCGGGAATCACTGGACGGACTGTTGACGGCTCGCTTTACACACACACACACACACACACACACACACGCACATACACACACACACACACACACACGAACACACACACACACACACACACACACACACACACACACACACTTTTTTGGTCGGCGGGCCTCTTCCGGTTAAGAGCTAGGCGGGGCGCGCGAAGCACTAATTGGGGAGACAGGGCGCGGGCGGGCGGGGCCTCAGGCGGCCGGAGGGTGCGGAGTACCCTCTTTACACACACACACACACACACACACACACACTACAGCCGAAAATCTCATCCACAAAACTATCATGCTGGACATCTGGGCCCTGGGCCAGCCTCCCGGAAATCCCTCGATACAGACCTGAGCCCATCTGCCGTTCACGCTGGAGGGGCGGACGTGATCAAGAAGCTGGGCCACCCTTCTGGCAAGTTGGTTGAGAGACGGTGGCCCAGCTTTTCGGGAGAAGGTTTCTGAATCAAGTGCTCGACTTCGTTTTGGCAAGAGGCTGGTGCCAAGATGGTGGCGAATGCGGCTGGGCAGATTTGGCCAGTCCAGCTGGTTGGGCATGCTGGGCCGGCGGGCGGGCGTTGAGGGTCTCCAAGGCCGCGCGAATCCCACCAGCGCTTTAGGCGTCATTGGTGTAAGGAGTTGCAGCCGAAAGTGCGATTCGGAACATTATGGAGTCGGAAACCTGGGCCAGCTTCCCAGAAGTTTCTTAAAACAAGCCTGGGCCAACTGTTTTGGTTACAGTCGAGGCGCTGACCTAAGGAACCCTAAATAAGGAACGAGGCCCCTATTTTCCATAAGTTGAACTTCGATTTCGTATCGAAAACCTAAGGAAAACCTGAGGCAAGCTGCGAAACACTGAAGGAACACGGAGCCCCTCCCCAACGAAAAGGGTTCCTTCTTCAGGGCCCCGACTGTAATGCTGCAAGGACCAGGGTGTTCAAGGAGCTGAGCCACCATTCCGGCAAGTCGGTCAAGAAACGCTGGCCCTGATTTTCGGGAGAAGGTTGTTTGGTCGGATGCTCGACTGTAGTTATTCGAACCTCCTCTCTCCCCTCGGGAAAATGCTGACATCACCCCCTACCCCCCCTCCCTGATCCCAACATCCTTCCGAGCACAAGGACAAGGAATGTCTGTGTGCTTCTCGCCACTTCGCTTTCGATGGGCTCTTGGGACACTAAGAACTTATATTTGTTCGATCCGCAAAATGGCCCCATGAGATCCATCAAGGCCCCAAAGAGGACCCCAAGAGAGCCCATGAGGGCTCCAAGAGAGCCCCAAAAGCCTCCAGGATGGCCTCATGAAGGCCCCACGATGGCCCCCAGTTGCCCCTAGGAGTCCCACAGAGCGTGACTGCATGCTGCTGCCCTGATCAGGGCAATTCACCTGGTGATTGTTTTTGGATGGACTGGTGGGGATGCGCGAAGCGTCAAGAACATGAACTGGACTGGCTCGACTGCCTGGCCTGGTTGGGGTGAGCTGTCCAGGGTGGCTGAAGGGCACCAGAAGATGTCCGAAGCTGAAGACGGTTCCCATCGTCGCAACTATAAGCAGAAAGACCTTGCAACATTGAGGCGCTGCCTGGCTGGGCTGGGCCTGTTGTGCTGGCTGGGCTTGCTGGGCTGAATGGGCCGGCTGGACTGGCAAGGCTGCCAGGTTTGCCAGGCAAGCCAGCTGGGCTGGTCAGGCTGCCAGCTGAGTGGGCAGGGCAGGCTGGTCAGCTGGGCTGGCTTGGCCAGATGTGCTTCAAAGGCTGGCTGGGCTGGACGGGCGGACTGGATTGGCCAAGCTCACTGGCTGGAAAATGTTTCTCTCGCCTTAGCGCGGCGCACAGTCTCCGGCGCACATTCGTTTTAAGCAGTTGCAAGATGTTCACGGATTGAGGGCGGCTCCTTTTCAAAATGTGGCTCTCGCCTCAGCGCGGCGCAAAGTTGTTTTTTCTAATCGCAAGAGTTTCACTGGTTTCCCACATCAACGTGTCAGAAATTGTGTTTAGAAAGGATTCAGGATGATGCGGGTGCAACAGTTATGTTGATTCGCTGCGTTCAAATCCCAGGAATGACGTTCTGGCACGATTCAGGACTGTCAAGACGCAAAAATCAGGGTGATGCGTGGCGTTGGAATCCCGAGAACAATGTTTTGGCATGGTTCAGGGTCTTCAAACCGTTGTCTTCCAAAGAGGCAGTCCCTTCAATGGAAATGAACCGTTGTAGGGGCCTATGAAGAGGGAGCTTGGAGGGAGGGTTTATTCCAACATCGTTGATAACTCTTGGGTTTACACTGGTCCTCATCCTCATCCTATTCCTCCGCCCCCTCCCCCGCTTCCTCCTCCTCCTCCTGCTCCTCCTCCTCCTCCTCCTCCTCCTCCTCCTCCTCCTCCTCCTCCTCCTCCCCCTCCTGCCTAGAACTCTTCCCATGCAGTAACCACACGTTTCGCTGGTGTCGCTCGGGCCAGACCGCCTGGCAACTGACCGGACTGACAGGACGGACGGGGCTCACTGGGCCAGCTGCGCGCGCGCAGGGCTGGGAAGGCCAGCTGGGACGCACTGGCTGGACAGACTGACCCGCTGGCTGGGGCCTCTGGGCTCGCCAGGGTGGCCGATTCTTCGAGAAGGCTCCCACGAGGACCTCCTCTTGATCATTACGCCTCTTCCTTCCGTATCCCTTCCACGTCGTTTCTCCTCGTGGTTATCCCCATTCTCCTTTCCCCCAAGCTCGTCAAAGAAACGGACAAAACGGCTGGACAGGCCAGGCCAGCCAGGCGGACGGGCCGAGCCGGACAGGCCAGGCTGGCTGGCGAGAAGAAACTCTGGCAACACGGAGGCCGCCAGGAGCTGGAGAGACGCATGCTGCTGGCCACGTTCTGGCAGAGGAGGGCCCTGGACCGCGAGAGGGCTGTACCCCGCGGCTCAGAGGAGTATACCCAAAGGGAAAGAATCTAGGAGTGCAGCAGCCGCAGGGAACGAGAAGGCCGCATCCCGCGATCCAGAGTCGTCTCGGAAGGGAACGTACTATGGCGGCACGAGGACCACCAGGAGCGAGAGAGTCGCATGTCCTGGTTCTTGGAATTTCGCTCCCAGGTGGTGGCGCTCTGGCATCACGAAGGTCTGCCATCCTGAATCGCCCAGGACAGGACTCCGTCAAGGGCGAAGGCCGCGCTCCGCCCGAAGACTTGCGTCCTGCGACTCGCAGTCGTGCCTGGGAGCAGAGCTCTGGTGAGCTGGCAATGCGAAGGCCACCGACCACGAGGGGGCGGCACCCTGTGAGCCAGAGCCGCCACCAGGAGCGGAGCTCGGGCAGCAAGGATGCCCCCGCGAGCGGGAAGGTTCCGTCGTCCTAGCCCTCGTCCCTCCTTCTCTTCCTCATGTTCCTCGTATTCCTCATATTCCTCCTCCTCCTCCTCCTTCTCCTCCTCCTCCTCCTCCTCCTCCTCCTCCTCCTCCTTCGACTCACACTCACACTCAGCAGACATCCAGCAGACATCCAGCAGTTCAACCAACATAGAGTCCAAAGCTGTTCGCCATTTTAGGCCTTGGGAGGCCCGCTTCGGGTAAACGAAGCGGGCTTCCCAAGGTCCACGATGGCAACGAAAAAACTGCGAACAAACTGCCAGGTCGGAGGGGAGGGAGGGCCAGCGGGAGTCGGTTGATGGCGACTCCACTGGCGGACGCTGGCGGAAGTCAATCTGCGCCCGCAGGAGATGTCAACATTTTTTGGACTCGGGGCAAGGAGGTCCAAGGGCCCATGCCTCGAATGGGGGGGCACGCCAGCCCACGGCGACGAGCGAGGCCGCACACTCCATAAATGACCACTGCCGCTATCGCTGACGCAGCCGATCAGCCCCACGGCAGCCCCACCCGCATCAGCTGAGAGCGGGTTGAAAGGGACGGCAAGGTGCGAGCCTCGCAGAGCGGGTGGTGTCGCAAGAAGTGCCAGGATCGTACCGACGCTGGCGGGCGGGACATCCGAGCGATCATGTGGGCCAGGGGAACGACAATGACCAGAAGTGAAGGAGTCGAAGACAATCGCGGGGGGTCCCCCGCGACTGCCTTAGAGGAGGAGGAGGAGGAGGAGGAGGAGGAGGAGGAGGAGGAGGAGGAGGAGGAGGAGGAGGAGGAGGAGGAGGAGGAGGGGGAGGGGAGGGGGAGGGGGAGGGGGAGGGGGAGGGGGGAGGGGTGGGAGGGGAATGGAGGGAGGGAGGGAGGGAGGGAGAGAAGAGGAGGAAGAGGAGGAGGAGGAGGAGGAGAAGGCGGAGGAGGAGGAGAGGAGCAGGAGGAGGAGGAGAGGAGGAAGCGGCGGAGGAGGAGGAGGAGGGAGGAGGAGGAGGAGGAGGAGGAGGAGGGGGAGGGGGAGGAGGAAGAGGGAAGGAGGAGGAGGAGGAGGAGGAGGAGGGGTAGGAGGAGGAGGAGGAGGAGGAAAAGGGGGAGGGAGGAGGAGGAGGAAGAGGAGGAAGAGGAGGAGGAGGAGGAAGAGGACGAGGAGGAGGAGGAGGAGGAAAAGAAGGAGGAGGAGAAGAGAAGAGGATTCGGAGAAAAGCTGGCAAGGATGGGAAGCACTCCGGCGGCTCTTCTGCCCCCCCATGGGCACGCCGCCCCCTGCCCACACGCCCCCTCTCCAGCGAGGCGGGTCACTCCAGGTCGATCGCGTCTCTCGCCTGCGCAGCACGCGCCGAGAAGGCGAACGCTGCCTGCGGGGCCGCCTCCGGAGCCGCGCGCTTCACGCCCCGGCCGCGGCCCTTGGCGGGCCGCGGGGCCCCGGCCGCGCCCGGGGCGGGCGGGGCAGCGGGCGCCTCCCGCGCCGCGGGGGCCCGGGCCCTGGCCCTCGGGGCCTCCGCCCCCTGGCTGAAGGTCACGGCGTCCTCGGGCGCCTCGAGGATGTTCTGCGAGACGAAGGCGTCGATCCTGTCCTCCAGCCACCTCGCGGTGGCGCCAAGGGGGCCAGGGGAAGGCTTCACGGGAGGAGGCTGCTTCTCAGAGGGCGCCGGCCCCGCGTCGAGAATCGAGGCCCGAACGCCCCTCTGGGGAGACCAAGGTACCGATACCGCTACTCCCCGGGCCTCTCCTGGGGTGCATTCTGGCCAGAATTCCGAGGCGAATCCAGCGGTGGCGACAGGCCTCGAGAAGGGGTTCGCGGGGCGAGGGCAGCGGTAGGGGCACCTCCTCCCCCTACCCACCCCCTTGGCGCGTGGCCGAGCCTCTCCAGCGCCGCGCCGCCCTGGCACAGCAGGTGGCACTCGTCGAGGTCGTGGAAGGCCGCGCCCTCCGGCGGCCGGCTGCTGCTGGCGCCCCGCCCTGCCGCGGCGTGCCGCAGGTAGGCCACGGCCGCCCAGTCGCCCGACAGCAGGAAGCCCTCGCGCTCGCGGGGCATGGGCCCGCGCGCTGCGGGGGGGGGAGGCGGCGGGGGGCGCTCGGCCGCGCCCTCGGGCCGGGAGCGGCTACGGACGGGAGGCTTGGGCGCGAATGCGCCACTCATGTATATATAGATATATATAGAGAGAGATATATAGATATATAGATATATATATATATAGAGAGAGGGGGGAAAATATGCACGGACACCCTCCGACAAACTTCGCATGAACCTTCAGGGGGGGGGGCGGCGGTGTGGAAAGCCGCGGGCTCCCAGCGGTGCTCTGTACACCGCCACCTTTCCCTGAGGCCCAGGAGCCCACCCATTGGAGGGCGTCCGTGTCTTCGTTCTCGTGGCGGAGCGAAGGCCTCCGGTGGCGGGCTCCGTCCAGAGCCGGGCCACAGCGCGGGCCTCCGGCGCTGCACCCCTGGAAGCGCAGCGTCCTCGGCCCCAGGCCCGAGCGGGGCGGCGAAGAGGGGACTGAAGGGAGGGGGAGGCCGATGGGAGGGGGGAGCACAGGAGGAACCAGACCCACACGGAGGGCAGGGAGGGAGGGCGCATGGCGAGGAGGCGGTTCCCAAGGGAGAGAGAGTCCCAGTCTGGGCGGCGGACAGTCCAGCACGGGACTGTGACAGCGTACCCCATCTACGAAGATACGCCTCTGAAGCGGGGGATCCCCGAGGACGGCTCGCAAGCCCCTCCTCCTGCCCGAGGCCTCACTCCGCCGAGATGCTGCAAGAGGTCGTGGCCACTCGGCCCGAAAGCCATGCCCCCGAAACAGTACTTGAGCCCGCGGATCTCCAATCGAACCACACAGAAAGGACACGGCGGCCTCCCTCGGTGGCTCACGAGAGCCGCTGGCTCGGCGCGCCGCGCGGAGGAGCGGGGCGCCCACGCGCGGCTCTACGCGGGCAGCTCACTCTCGCGATTGCCCGCGCAGTGCAACCACGAGGCTGCGTCGCCCGTCTGGCCCGTGCGCTCCTCACCCCCGGCGAGGACAGAGCCTCCCCGAGGAGGGGCCCTCGGAGCCTTCTGGCCGCCGCCGCTGATCCCGCCGCCTGGCGCACTCCCGACCTTTACCCCGGAATCGACGGCGACACATTTCGGACCCCAGGGTCGCCTGGGCCACGGAAGGCTGCGACACTCGCGCGCGCGCGCGCGTGCCGCGCAGCGCACGCGGGAAAGGCAGCTGGAAGGCCAAGCTCTCGAGGATGGAAGAAAGCTCAAGGGTCTGCTCCTCCTCGTCCTCCTCCACCTCCTCCTCCTCTTCCTCCTCCTCATCCTCCTTCTCCCTCCCTCCCTCCCTCCCTCCCTCCCTCCCCCAACCCCTCCCTCCTTCCCTCCCTCCCTCCCCCCGTTCTTCCCCTCCTTATCCGCTTCCCTCTCCTCCTCCTGCTCCTGCTCCTGCTCCTGCTCCTCCTACTCCTCTTCCTCCTCTTCCTCCTCCTCCTCCTCCTCATCATCATCATCATCATCATCATCATCATCATCATCAGCAGCAGCAGCAGCATCATCAGCCTCAGCAGGAGCATCATCATCATCATCATCATCATCATCATCATCATCATCATCATCATCATCATCATCATCATCATCATCATCGTCGTCGTCGTCGTCATCATCATCATCATCATCAGCAGCCTCAGCATCAGCATCATCTCATAATTATCATCATCATCATCATCATCATCATCATCATCATCATCAGCAGCAGCAGCAGCAGCATCAGCATCATCAGCATCATCATCAGCATCAGCATCATCATCATCAGCATCATCAGCAGCAGCAGCTGCATCAAAATCATTATCAGCAGCAGCATCATCATCATCATCAGCAGCAGCAGCATCATCAGCAACATCCTCATCCTCATCCTCATCCTCATCCTCATCCTCATCATCATCATCATCATCATCATCATCATCATCATCATCATCATCATCATCATCATCATCATCATCATCATCCGCATCATCCCCATAGCATCAGCATCATCAGCATCAGCAGCATCATCAGCAGCAGCAGCATCATCATCATGGTCATCATCATCAGCAGCAGCATCATCAGCATCATCGTCAGTATTATTCCCCAATCAGAGCTTGCCTCGGTAGGGGTCCTAGCGGATTTAAGGGTAGGTGAGGTGTGCCGCCGATTCGGTGGCCGGGCCCGGGTGCCTGGGTGCCCGGGTGCGTGCCCGGGTGCCCGGGTTCCCGGGTTCGCCGCCGATTCGGTGGCCGGGCCCAGGTACCCGGGTGCCCGGGTGACGGGTGCCCGGGTTCGCCGCCGATTCGGTGGCCCGGCCCGGGTGCCCGGATGCCAGGGTGCCCGGGTGACGGGTGCCCGGTGCCCAGGTGGGTGCCCGGGTGCCTGGTGCCCGGGTGCCTGGTTCCCTGTAGCCCTATAGGCTTATAGCCCTATATCCCTATCGCCCTATAGCCCTATAGCCCTATAGCCCTATAGCCCTATAATAGCCTTATAGCCCTATAGCCCTATAGCCCAATAGCCCTATAGCCCTATAGCCCCAAACTAATTATGATTGGGGCTTTTCTCTAGTATCATCATCATCATCATCATCATCATCATCATCATCATCATCATCATCATCATCATCATCAGCATCAGCATCAGCATCAGCATCATCATCATCATCATCATCATCATCATCATCATCATCATCAACATCATCATAATCATCATCATCATCATCATCATCATCATCATCATCATCATCATCATCATCATCATCATCATCATTATTATCATCTCATCATCATCATCATCAGCAGCAGCAGCATCATCAATATCATCATCATCATCATCATCATCATCATCATCATCATCAGCATCATCATCAACGTCGTCGTCATCGTCGCCGTCGCCGTCACCGTCGTCGTCGTCATCATCACAAGCATCATCAGCATCATCAGCATCATAGTCATCCATCAGCATCGTCATCAGCTTCATCATCATAATCAGCATGATAAACATCATCATCATCATCATCATCATCATCATCATCATCATCATCATCATCATCCGCATCATCATCATCATCAGCAGCAGCAGCAGCATCCTCATCATGATCATCATCATCATCAGCATCATCATCAGCATCATCACCATCATCATCATCATCACCATCATCATCATTACCATCATCACCAGCAGCAGCATCAGCATCAGCATCAGCATAAGCATCATCATGATCATCAAAACCAGTATCATCATCATCAGCAGCATCATCATCATCAACAACATCATCATGATCATCATCGGCAGCAGCATCATCATCAGTATCATCATCATCATCATCATAATCATCATCATCATCATCATCATCATCATCATCATCATCATCATCCTTGAACCTTAAGAATCCTTGAGCCTTGACTCGGCTCTGCTCCTGCTGCGTGAGGCCGTGCAGAAGCTGCCCGCATCCCGGACATCCGACATTGTGATTTGTGCACCGCGAGGACCCCCAAAGGTCCGGACCCCTTCTCCAGGACCCGCTCCTCATCCTGAGTGGCTTCTTCTTCACGGTCCCGGGGCCCGGCAGGGGCCCCCAGAAACCGGAAATCGCCGAGAGCCACCAGAAGTGATTGCTTTTCCGCGGCGCAAGTCCCAGGGATCGGCCTGTGCTGCCCAGGCCCAGCAGTCTTACCGCGGGCCCGTGGCCCGTGGGGTTCCGTTCTCGCGCGGGCCAGGCCGACGACCGCAGGGTCCGGCGCACAGGGTCCTTTTATCCTCTTGTCCCTCCTTTCCCTCTCTCCCTCCCACTGCACTCCCCATCCCCCACCCCTCCTCTACATCCTCTTCCTCCTCCCTCCCCTCCTTCTCCCCTCCCTACCTTCCCTCTTTGCTCCCTCCCCCACCCCTCCTGCACGTCCCCCTCCTCCTTATCCTCCTCCTCCTCCTCGACTCCTCCGCCTCCTCCTGCTCCTCCTCCTCCCCTCCTCCTCCTCCTCCTCCTCCTCCTCCTCCTCCTCCTCCTCCTCCTCCCCCTCCTCCTCCTCCTCCTGCTCCTCCTGCTCCTCCTCCTCATCCTCCATTCCTTGTCCTTATAAATAACTCCTCCCTGTCGCACCCCGAGGCCGGTCGAAAGGGCGGGCCGGGCTTGTCAGCTGAGACTCCCTTACCACTTATGACCCTGACGCATGGAAATTGGCAACAGCTTCGTAGATGGAGGGCGGGTGGTTTTCAAAATGTGGCACTCGCCTCAGCGACGCGCACACTCGTTCAATAAATTGGCAAGAGTTTCACGGAGTGAGGGCGGGTCGTTTTCAGAATGTGGGTCTCTTCTTAGCGCCGCGAACATTCGTTCTAAAAACTCGCAAGAGCCTTACGAATTGAGGGCGCGTCTTTCAAAAATGTGCCTCTCGCCTAAGCGACTCGCACATTTGTCTTGCAAATTGTGCAAGAGCCTCACGGATTGAGGGCGGGTCGTTTTCAAAATGCAGCTCTCGCCCTATCGCCGCGCACATTCGTTTCAAACATTGCAAAAGTTTCATGCCTTGAGGGCGATTCCTTTTAACATGTGGCTCTCGCCTTAGCGCCGCGCACATTCGTTTCAAACATTTGCAAGAGTTTCACAGGCTTCCATGGTCAATGTACCAAAAATTGTGTCTTTGAAACAACCAGGACTGTGAAGGCGCGACGATTTCTTTGATCCGCGGTGTTGAAGCGCCAGGAACGGCATTCGGGCACGATTCTGAACCGTCAATCCGCAACAGTCAGGTTGATTCGTGGCGCTGGAGTCCCGAGAATGCTGTTTTTGGCAAGCTTCAGGGTCTTCAAACGGTTGTCTCCCAACGAGGCAGTTCCTTCACTGGAAAGGACCTGGCGCAGGAGCCTATGAAGTGGGAGATTGAAGGGAGGGTTTCTTACAACATCGTTCGCGAGAATTGGGTTCACACTGCTCCTCCTCCTCCTCCTCCTCCAACTCGTCCTCCTCCTCCTCCTCTCATCCTCCTCTCCTCCTCATCCTCCTCCTCCTCGCTCCTCCTCTCACCTCCTCCTCTCCCCTTCCTCCTCTCCCTCCTCCTCCTCCTCATCCTCCTCCTCCTTCCTCCTCCTGCTCCTCCTCCTCCTCCTCCTCGTTCCCTCTTCTCCTCCTCCTCCTCCTCCTCCTCCTCCTCCTCCTCCTCCTCCTGCTCCTCCTCCTCCTCCTCCCCCTCCTGCTCCTCCTCCTCCTCGTACTCCTCCTTCTTCCCCTCATGCCCATCATCCTTAACTATCGTCGTCATCATTATCAACAACCACCTCAGTTTCTTCACCATCATCAGAACGATCATCATCAGCATCATCATCGTCATCACCATCATCATCATCATCATCATCATCATCATCATCATCATCATCATCATCAGAATCGTCGTCATCGTCATCGTCATCGTCATCATCATCGTCGTCGTAATCGTCACTGGCATCGTCATTATCAGCAACACCAACAACAACATCATCGTCATCATCGTCCTCGTCGTAGTCATCGTCGTCATCGTCAGCGTCCTCAGCATCATCACTATCAGCACTAACAGGATCACCATCACCATCAGCATGGCCATCATCATCATCATCATCATCATCATCATCATCATCATCAGCAGCAGCAGCAGCAGCAGCAGCATCATCATCCTTCTTCTCCTCGCCCTTGTTATCCTGCTCCTCCTCCTCCTCCTCCTCATACTCCTCCTGCTCCTCCTCCTCCTCCTCCTTCTCCTCCTCCTCCTTCTCCTCCTCCTTCTTCTGATCATCCTTATCCTCTTCAGACTGCAGCTCCTTCTCCTGCTCGCAGCGCCTGCGCCGCGAGCCCCCACCCCACCCCTCCCTCCCACCCGCGCGCGCCGGCCTGGGTGACGGCGCCGCCGAAGCCGATCATGGCCAGGCGTCCGTTCTTCAGCTCGGCCAGGCGCAGGCGCTTCTGTCCCTCCTCGTCCTTGGGAAGGAACTGGATGCCGAAGTTGTAGTCGCCCGCGCACTCCACGGAGTTCCACTCGAAGACCTTCTTGGCGCAGCAAAGCTCCACGACCGAGATAAAAATGAGGATCTGGACGTTAACGCCCACGCTGCCGTTCAGGCGGTCGTGGGCGTCCAGCACGCAGGGCACGGCCTCAAAGGAGTAGCGCTCGCCAGGGATGCGCACGAAGTCTGGCGCGACCAGGCCCAGCCACGCGAGCATGCAGATGCGGCCGTGCTTCAGCTCCGCCTCGCGGAACCAGGGGACGAACTCCGTGTACCTGCTGAACCCGGCCGGGTCGAACTCGTAGCGGCCCCACGCGCCCTCCGCGCCCACCAGGCCCTGGGCGAACTGGCCATTGTCGAGCAGGTCGATGCCGGAGTCCTTGTGGGGGAAAAAAAAAATGAGCCATACCGCGACTCCGAGTCCAGCCGCGGTGACGAGGGAGGGGCAGCGACATCGGTACCCCTTCCCCCTGTATGACCCTCGTCACTGACCTGACCTGAACATCTTTCGCGAACATTGCTCCCGAACCGTGTACGAGCCGTTCGGTTTGAACACCTCTGTTCCCCTCAACCAAGTGGCCGTGGACAAGGCCGTTGGGGGCCCTGCAGTTCGCGAGCAGATGGTTCTGAACGGTTGACGAACTGTTTGCGAACATCCGAACACGACACATAGGACCTTAGCTGCCCCGATGAGCAACACGCAACACGTAGCGTATTGATACGGAGCTCAATACGTAGACTGAAGACGTAGGTCTGACGCGATACGTTCGCCAAAACGTGGGCCAATGCGTTGAGCCAACACGCAGCGCAATCGACACGGACGCTCTGAGCACGGCACGCGCTGCGCATCCAAACGGGCGCACCGAGGCAGCTAAGCAGAGGACACGCCCGGGGAGTCCTCGTACGCCACGGCGAGGTCGCGCCGCACGGCGTGCGAGGCAACCCGCGCCTTCGCCGAGGCGCCGCGGCGCAGGCCGGCGCCCGCCACCGCCGCGCCCGCCGCGGCGAGCGCCGCCACGCCGGCCGCGGCGGCGGCGCCCGCGAGCCCCGCGGCGCGCGGCTCCGCGGGCGCGCCGCCAGGGCCGCCGCGCAGCGCGCGGAGGGCCGGCTGGGCGGCAGCGGCGCCCGCGCCGGGCAGGAACGCGGCCGAGGCTCGCAGGGCCGCGGCCGCGGCCGCGGCGGCCAGAGCCGCGCAGAGGAGACGGCCCACCATGTGCTGGACGGCGCCAGCCGTGCACGGCGAGGGCCTGCCCGGAGAGCCGGGCGCCACAGGCCCGTGTTCGTGCGGCTCGCGCCCGGCGTGCTCGCCCGGCGCCTCGGGCCCCACAGGGCAGCAGAGATCGAGCCGGCTCGAGAGGTGCTGCAGGAAGATGGGGCCCGAGGCTCCGGTCGTGACGAGGCTGCATCTTTTTGTGACGTCGGGTTCTGGGGCTTGGGCAGGGGATCGTAAGGAAACGGACCCAGGGCCTGGAGGCCTGCGGGAATCCAATCGCGGAGTGGCCATCCATGTCCCCGCCGGCCTCCTTAGATCAGCCATCCTCCAGGGGTCTGAAGCCTCCCGCGCACATTCCTTACCGACCGCCCCCACCTGGCAGACCAGCTCGGTGCGCGCCGCCGCTCGTGCCAGCACTCGCGGAAGCGTGCATCGAGCGGGTCTGGTGCACCGCTGGCGTCGTCCAGGTGTTCCCTGGGAGGCTGCGCTGCCGCAACGGCGGGGCGTGGTGCACGGAGGAGTCTGGGGAGCCCGCGCGGCCTTGAGCCACGAGGTGGGAGCCCAGAGGTCCGTCGTCGTGAGGCAGGTCGCCGCGCCGTGGTCGTCACAGTTTCCTGGGGCACCCCTCCGCCCGAATCGGCCCGTGAGGGCCCTCGGGCCCGAGACTGGGCGAGTGAGGCCCGTGGTGGCTTGCTTACAGAAGGATGCGGCGTCTGGGCGCGATGCCGCATCCCCCACCTGGCCGCAAATTGCCCAAGCAGCTGGAATATACCTGCTCGGGAGTCTCGCTGGACTCGGAGCCTAGATCTTGGGGCCAACACAGCGGCCAAAGGGAAGTTGTAGCTCTTCGTCCAACATGTCGGTAACCTGCAGGTGGCTCATCGTCGCGGATTCACTCGTCCTGCCTTACGTATCTCTTCGAGCCACTTCCCTTGGCTTCTGTGAACCCCGATGGTTCCCCTGTAGGAGATTGTTACTTTGCGCGCGGCACCAACAATGCCCGAGCGCGCGCAAAGTAGGAGCACGAAGGCTCCAGTATGAGGGCAAGTGGAAGCTCGATGCAGATCCTGCAGTACAGGATCATAGCCGCGCGCCCTGGCGCTATTAGGCCGCACGTCGCACCTGTGAGCCCGACGTTGGTCCACCGCGGCCATCCAGGAAGGCTTAGGTCGGGCATGCTCTCCTACAGGCGACTATTCGAAGAAGAACAAAAAAAAGTCAAATAAAAACAATCGAAAAATCGTCGCTGGGCTATTTTTTGACTATTTTTGAATATTCCTCCTGACGGGCACGCCCGATTTAAAGGAATGCCTTTCAGGCTAGGGTCCCCATTTTGGACAGGATGGTGAAAAGATCACTTCCCTGCAGCCCCTACACTGTCCTCACAGCGACCGCGCACTCTCCGAACTTGCCACTGGGCGGTTTTGCCTTTAGCATCATGCATCCCTTGCGTGCCGAGTTGGAGGGGATTGTTGCGCAGTGCTGGTCACCTTGTGGGCTGTCCAGGATAAGTCCTGACGAGACTGCTGCATGCATAGCCTACTCGCGAGCCGGGAAGAGCGCTGAGCGCAGCGAAGCGTTTGTCCGAGCCGCCCGCGGGGCTCTCGCAGCTGGGACCTCCACGCGCCAGCACTCCAGAGCAAGCCTACCCACTGAAATGCTCCCTCCTTGACCCCATCGCCAGACTCCGCATCCGCATCCCGCCCCCCTGACCCGTCGCCTAATCGCCATCATCCTTCTACTCCTCCTCCTTCCCCTCCTCGTCCTTCCACCCCCCTGTTCCCCCCCCCGTCATTATCCTGTCCTTCTGCCCGTTGTTATCCCTATCCTGGTCCTCCCTCTCATGCGCCTCCTCCTGCATCCTCCTCATCGTGCTCATCCTTCTCACGCTCCGCCTCCTCCGACTCCTCCTCCCCATGCCGTTCCCGTTCTTTCTCTCTCTACCAAAATCTTGTACACCTGATCCTCCTCATCCGAATCCCTCTCGTCCTCCAACTCCTTATTCACATCCTCTTCATTATCCTCGTCCCCCTCCTCCAAAACATCATCCAAGCCATATTACTGAATGTCAGATGTTTACACATGCGTAAGTGCATGTGCGTACGCATGTGCATGTAAAGTTGCATATGTGATTGCTTACGGTGTGAACATGCATACGTGCGTGAATACGTAAATGTATACGGATATAGCGATGCCCCTCCTGCTGGGACAAGATCCTCTACTCCAAAAGGCCACTGACTTATTCTGGGCCCACCACTGCTCTGCAAACTGTATTGTGGAGGGGCTGGCCGCAATTGTGGCTGCCCGCCCTAGTCTAAGGACTGTGGGGTGGGAAAGCTTGGAGCCAGAGCCCACGCGCACCAAGGAATCGCTGCATCCAGCGATGCCCCTCCTCCTGGAAAAAGATCCTCTACTCCACAAGGCCGCTGACTTTTTCGGAGCTCACCGCTGCCTCTGCAAACTATATTATGGAGAGGGGCCGGCCGCAATTGGGGCCAGCCACCCTGGCCACAACCGCTCAAGGTGGAACAAGAGGAGGGGGCGGGACGAGAGACGAGGGAACCGATGAGCTCTGCTGGCAGCGGCGGCGGGCAGCGAGCGCGGGGACCGGAGGGGCGGGGTCCGCCAGCTCTCGGCCTCGGCAAACGATCCGAAAACAGGAGCTGCAGGGGGGCCTCATGGAGGAGGTGGCGCCAAAGTCTTGTGTATCTAAATATGTAAGTATTCACATATAGATATATATTTATATATACATATACATAGACATATACCATATACATATACATATACATATACATATACATATACATATACATATACATATACCTATACATATACATATACATATACATACACATATACTTATACATATACATATACATATACATATACATATACATAGATATAAACATATACATATACATATACATATACATATACATGTACATATACATATACATAGACATACATGCATACATGCATACATGCATACATACATACATACATTTATATAGACACACATGCATGCATGCATGCATGCATACATACATACACACGTACATACATACATACATACATACATACATACATACATACATACGTACATACATACATGCATGCATGCATGCATGCATGCATACATACATACATACTTGCATGCGTATATACATACATACATGCATGCATACATACAGACAGACAGACATACATGCATGCATGTATGTATGCATACATACAAGCATACATACATGCGTACATACATACATGCGTACATGCCTAAATGCATGCATACCGTGCATACATACAAGCATACATACATACATATCTACATGCCTACCTACCTACCTACCCACATACAAACATACATACATACATACATACATACATACATCGACATACATGCATGCATGCATGCATGCATGTATACATACATACATACATATATACAAACATACATAAATACATACATATATACATACATATATACATATATGCATACATACATGCATACATACATATATACATACATTGGCACACATGCATACATACATACATACATACATACATACATACATACATACATACATGTATGCATGCATGTATGCATGCATGCATGCATGCATGCATGCATACATACATAACATACATAATCATCATCATTACGAGAGAGCGTGATCACCGCCGCCTTTTACTGTGGAAATTGCCAACCTTTTTCCTCCGGAACCCGGGGGGGTCGCCCCCCCACCACCCCCCCCTCCGAAAAATCCCCCCCCCACCCCACCCCACCTTTGCTGTGAACCCCCCCTCCCCCCCCCCCCCTCCATCCCCGGCAAACCCCCACCCCCTCACGGTTCCCATCATCCACTAGAAAAATTATAAACACCTCAGAAAAAAACACAAACCCCTCCCCCCCCCCCCCCCCGTCCCCGGAAAACCGGGGGGGGGGGGTTTTCACTACCCGTTCGAAACCCCCACCCCCTCGAAAACCGGGGGGGGCTTCGGGGTCACTTACCGCGTTCGACCCCCCCGCCCCCCCCCCCCCCCCCCCCCCCCTCGAAAACCGGAGGGGGTGGTCACTACCGGTTCGAACCTCTCCCCACCCCCCCACTCACCGCCAGCAAACGACTCCCGGTCCCTACCACCGTCCGCGCCACATCCCCCACTGTTGTTCCCAGCACCACTGTCCTCACCACCACTGCCCCCACTGGTTCCACCACCGTCCATACTGTCCCCACCAGTGTTCCCACCACTGTCGCACTGTCCCCACTGTCCCCACCACTGTTCCCACCACGGTTCCACCCACTGTCTCCACGGGCCCCACCACTGCCGACCATCCCACTGTCCACACTGTCCCAGACTCCTCCGCTCGTCCCACTGAGCTGTCCCACTGTTCCCACCACTGTCCCCAATGTCCCCACCACTGTCCCCACTGTACCTCTGTCCCATTGTCCCACCGCCGTCCTCGCCACCGCCTTCACCACTGTCCCCACCACCATTGTACCCTCCACTGTCCCACCCTCCTCCTCATTCCCACTGTCCCCACACCACTGTCCCCACCACCACCGTCCCAACCACTGTCCACTGTCCCCACTGTTCCCACCATTGTCCCCACCACTGTCCCCACCACTACCGTCCCCACCACTGTCCCACTGTCCCACTGTCCCCACCACTGTCCCGCTGTCCCCTCACCACTGTCCCCACAACCACCGTCCCCACCACTGTCCACAACCCCACTCGGTTTTCGAGGGGGGGGGTGTTCGAACCGGTAGTGACCCCCCCCCGGTTTTCGAGGGGGGGGGGTTCGAACCGGTAGTGACCCCCCCCCTTTTTCATGATGAACTGGGGGGGGGGGGGTGGAGGGGTTCGAACCGGTAGTGACCCCCCCCCGTTTTCCGGAGGGGGGGGAAGGGAAGGGAAGGGAAGGGGTTCGAACCGGTAGTGACCCGCCCCGGTTTTCCGCCAGCAGCGGTAGAACACGCTCTTTCACACATACATACATACATACATACATACATACATACATACATACATACATGCATGCATGCATGCATGCATGCATGCATGCATACATACATACATACATGCATGCATGCATGCATGCATGCATGCATGCATACATACATTCATTCATACATACATACATACATACATGCATACATACATACATACATACATACATGCATGCATGCATGCATACATACATACATATACACATATACATGTATACATGCATACGTATATACATACATGCATGCATGCATATATAAATGCATGCATACAAACATGCATACATACATGCATGCATACCAACATACATACATACATACGTACGTACGTACATACATACATACATACATGCATGCATACATACAAGCATATATACAAACATACATACATACATACATACATACATACATACATACATACATACATACATACATACATACATACATACATACACACATACACACATACATACACGTATATGTAAATACCTATATATATATATGTATGCATGAGGTGGGAAAGCCACCGGCCCCGATAGCGAACCCAGTCCGGGCTGGCAGTGAATCTGTACCAGGGCGTGGCCCCTCCGGGCCGGAGGGAGGCCGGCGCGATGCCCATCTTGTCAGAGTGCAGGACCCCGAAAAAATCCATGATAGAAAATCAATGAGGGAGTCCAGCAATGAAGAACCAGAGCCTTGACAAAAACAAGAGCCAGCGGGACGTGAATCCCGATGTGCTCGCGCCGCGCGTCCAGGCGTTTTATTTTGGGAGCACCCGCGTGAACTCACAGAGCGAGCAACCGCTCGAGTTAGCGAGAGGGGGGGACAATATCTCCGATCTGCAGCTTCAAAAACTCGACAAGCATCATCATGCCGAAGACGCCTAGCATCAGACAGCCGGCCACGTCGGCCCGGCCCCATGCTAGGGCGAGGCTCACAGCCGCCAGCAGCAGCGCCTCCGGCAACGCCCGGCGATTCGTGCCTGGCGCGAGGTGCTTGCGGGTGAAGGAGATGTCCCACGCCACGCCCAGACGGTGGCGCAAGGCGCGGTTCGCGTCGACGACCGCGTCGATCGTCTCGTCGTAGTCGTGGCGGCCCCTCATCGCGTCGCAATTAGAAGAACTGGCAGTGCTTCGCCAAGTTGCGGGCCACCACAGCAGGGCCCAACGGGGTCATGAGCTCCACCGTCAGCCCGCCACGGGCGGCCAGCCAGTGCTGGAGCTGCGAGGCAAGAGCCGAGCGACGCACTTGGGCGACGGGCGTCCGCCTGCGCGTCGTCGCCAGGTCCACGCCCGCAGGTCGGGCGGTCGGCGGGCGGGGCGCCGCAGATCCGCCCGCCATCAACAACAGCAAGACAAGGCCGAGGAAGAAGCGCGGAGCCGCAGCCCCCTTCACCATCAGCAGCGGCCCGCGGGAGCTGGCCGCACCCTGGCGGATCCAGGCCGCCACCCCCGACAGCACGCTGGCGGGGCCCTCCCCGGGGAAGCCCAGCGCGGGGCCCCGCGCCAGCGGGCGGGGGGCGATCCTCAAGAGCCCTCGTCACCGCGGGCGCGCCGCCAGCCATGTCCTCCAGATTGCGCCGTTCAGCTCGAACACCTCGCGCGGGCTCCGCCGCGGGTCGGCGCCCCTGCAGCTGCGATGGGAAAGTGACCAAGTGGGCCTGCGACAGAGCGCGGCGAAGCGCCCCATGCCGAGGAACATCTGCAGGCTCAGCGCGGTCGCCCGCGGGCCTCGGGCCAGTGACAGCCCCGCCCAGGCCAGCACCAGCCTCCGATTCCGGGAGGCGCCGACGAGCCGATCGTAGCCGAGCAGCTCTGCGCCAATGACCGCGGCCTCCGCCGCGCCCTTCGCCTCCTTGCCCGGGCTGGCCCCCCGCCCAGCGGGGGCGCAGTCCTCGCGCGCGCGCGATGGACTCGTTGATCGCGCGGCGCGAGGTGCGAGAGCCAGGGGCGCCGACCGCCAGGCCGAAGCGGTCGCCTAGCTCGACGCCTTCCCAGCACGCCCCGCCCGGCGGAATGCGGGCGTCGAGCATCCGCCGCCACGGGAGGACGCCCCCGGCCGCGGAGAGCAGCCGCGCGCGGGCCTCGCATGCCCAGTCCGGCTCGCTCAGACAGCCCACGATGCGCCCGCCACGGCGGGGGGCCACCTTGTCCAGGAGGTGTCGCCTGGCCTGCGGCCGCCGCCTCCGAAGCCGCTACAGCGCCGCGAAGCCCTCGCGCAACCTCGCCGGGGGCGGGAGGGCGGCGTCGCTGGCGTGGGCCATCTCTTCGGCGCACTCGAAGGCGAAGTACAGGTCCTGGAGGTCGTCGGCCCACGCGCGGAGGGCTTGGCCTGCGGGCGCCTCCAGGCCCACCAGCACGGCGGCGCTCAGCGCCAGCTTCGAAGCCGCGGAGCGGCAGCTCGGCCGCGCTCTGGGCGATCCCGCCGAAGACGACACCCCGCGCGAGGGCGCCCTTACCGGGAAGAGGGCGCCCCAGAGGGTTGCCGGGGAGTCGTCCGAGGCGAGCAGCTCGAGGCGGCCCAGCTTGTCCCGCTGCTTTAACTCATTCGGGAGACCGTCCGACTCGCCAGCCTGCCGGGCAAAACTGGGGGGGCGCAGGCCGCGCAGGGGGGGCCAGCGGCCGCCGAGAGGGGGGCGGCGCCAGGCCCACCCCTCGCCAGCAGCCACGGCCACAAGAGGGCGGCGGCCGAAGACAAGCCCAGAAAATCCAATAAATCAATCAAGAAGCCGTGCATCCATGAAGGACGCGTGGGCAGAAATAGCAACTAAAAAGTTGCCGCGGCCGCAGCGGGCGCCTCAAGGGGGAGGCGGCGGAGGAGGCAGAAAAACTTCAGATGCTCAGGTGTTCGAGATTGTAGACGGATTGTGCCCATTGCTGCCTTGGTCTCCCTCTGCGCCGGCGGAGTGCCCAATCTTTGGGCGCGCCGTCTGCGTTGCACACCACCCGCTTCACCAAGGAATCGTCTGTTTGTGCGTGCAACAAGTTTCCTATATAACTTGCATTGGCGATCACGTAAAATTGCAGAGAGAGGCTTGGAACCGGCACGCGTCAGAACGGCTGCGTTCGGAACTCTCGAAAAGTAGGGTCGAAATGACACTCCGACTTGGAGAAGGGCGCCTTGCTCAGCTCGCTGTTCGGGAACAGCGACTCGGCGCCGATGAAGACGCGCATCGCACGCAGGAGATAGTCGAGGAGCACCTCGGGCTTCCCCACGCGGCCACCTTGCCATTGCCAGGGGCGGCACATCCGTCGCATGGGCGTCGCCAACCTGGACACCACCTCAACTTGAGAAGGGCTGAGAGGCCTCCCCGAGCGGGCGCGCGGCGGGAAGTTCCTCGCCTCGCCCAAGCGCAGGCGGGAGAGACCGAAGACGATGGCGTTGACCAACATGCGCTCGACGTGGGAGCGAGGCCAACTCCCGCGGGCGCGCACCCCGCGCAGGGGGGCACCAGCTGCCCATCCGCCCGGCGGGGGGCAGCGCAGCAGACCAGCATCCGGAGTCGCTGCCTCCTGGGGGCCAGCGGCGCGCACGGCGGCGCCGCCGTCGGCGTCGGCTTCCCCCCCGCGGCCTCGCGGGCCAGGGTGCCCCTCGCGCAGCCCATCGCCACCGCGGCCCACTTGGGCGAGGCCAGCCTCGAGGGCGGGCGGATCTGCCCGCGGGCGGGGGCCTGGCGGATCACCAAGGGCGGCTCGAGGAGGTGGGCCAGCAGCCACGCCGACGCCCAGCGCCACTCACGAAGGGCCGCCTGCTCCGAGGCACAAAACAAAAGGGCAAGCTGAGCCTCGGCCGCGCGATCCATCAGGCCGAACACATCCGCCATGCCGAAGACGAGGAACGCCGAGGACCTGACCTGGCCGAAAGGCACGCTCCGCGAAAAGTACTTCTGCGTCGCGTCGCTCGAGCCCTCCTCGCTTGCGGCCCCGGTCACATTTGAGGGCCCAGTTCCGCCTCGCCATGGCAGCGATGCTCCGCGGATTCATCCGCACCCCACAGCGGAACAGCTCCAGGGCGGCAGCACCTCGCGCGCCTCCGAGCTTCACGCCACCGCTCGTGCCAATCTCGCCGTCGCGCCTGGCGTCCGCCAAGGAGGGCCAGGGCGCCCAGCGACCGAGCCCCCCCCTGGGCCAGCGCGCCCAGCGCCGTCGCCTGCCGGGCGAGGAGCGCTCAACCGCTGGCGGATGGGGCGACATCTTCCGGAGGGAGGCCAGGCCCCACCGTGGGAATCAGCCGCGGCGGCGCCGCCGCTGAGAGGGCTGGGTGCCCGGCCGCCACGGGAGGCACGATGGGCCGCTGCAGGACTGGGTTCAGCTGCCCACCCCCGCGCAGCGGCGGCTGTCCTGCTGCGGCGGCTGCCGCCGCCGCG
This sequence comes from Prorocentrum cordatum, assembly GCA_963575745.1. NCBI lineage: Eukaryota > Dinophyceae > Prorocentrales > Prorocentraceae > Prorocentrum > Prorocentrum cordatum. Next base: position 3,489 of record CAUYUJ010016518.1, on the reverse strand, counting down.
GCTCGGGCGCCGCCGCGGGGGCCAGCACCCCTCCCCCTTTCGTAGCCGCCGCTGGTCCTGCAGGCGCGGGGAGGTCTATCATGGCCCCAGGCAGGCTCGCGCCAAGCCAGGGCGGCAGGTTGCCCAGCGGCGGCAGACTGGCAGCCGGAGGCGGGGCCGCGGGACGGGGCCGCGCTCCGCTGGCCTCCAGCGGCGCGACCCTCTCAAGGAGCAAAGTCTGCCCCGCGAGGATCTGCCCCAGGGTGGCGTTTGCCAGAGCGCGCGCTTTCCGAGCGGGCACCTTGGCCCCGGGAGGCGGCGCCACAGGCGGCGTCCCCAAGGCTGCGTGGTACTGGTCCCTCTGCCTCCTCAACTCCTCCACCTCGGCGGCCAACCTTCTCATCTCGGCGTGCGCGGCGTTCGCGCGCTGCTGCTCCGCAAGCTCGCCCGGGGGCGTCGCGGCGACGGCCGCGAGAAGCGGAGCGTGGCCTCCCCTGGGAACCTCGCGTCGGACTCAGCCGCGGCGGCCGCCGGTGGCGGCAACGGCCCGAAGGGCGTGCCGATGAAGACGGAGGCGGGGGGCCGCTCCTCGGCTGGCGCCTCGGCCGCGAGGGTGGGGTCCAGGGCCATCATCATCTCGGTCGGGATGGTCCGCGCGGCAGCGTCGGGCTACGGGGGCGCAATAGCGAAGCGCCGCACCAGGAAGCAGGAAGTCTCTATGACCTCCGCCGCGAGGCACTGCCCATCCAGCGGGGCGCCCAAGTTGACCCACGCCGGGAGCTCGTACGAGGTGTCGAACCGGCCAACAGGAACCACCGCAACCGTGGAGAGAGCATCGGCCCTCACGCGCAGCGCCGTGACCGTGACCTCGTGGTCCGAATCGACCGTATCCTTTAGCGTCAGCTAGCCAAACTCCCTGGCAGTGCCACCAGCAGCTCGGGCCGGCATGGAGTGGGCGTTCACGTACTGCGGGACGCCTTGAGGGGCCCAGCCAGCGGCATTCTCTCCCCCGTAGTCCTCGCCGGCCGGAGTCGAAGGCGTCCTCCTCGAGAGCCATCTTAACCAGCGGTGCACCGGTGGCGGCCGCTGCTGGGGCTCCCCCCGCTGCGGCCGCCGCTGCCCCTCGGGCGGCCGCGGCGGCCGCCTGCGGCGCCGCCGCCGCCGCCGCGGGCCTCTGGGAGGCCGTGGCGCCCCTGGCCCGCGCCGCCGGCCTCGCGGCCAGGGCTGCCGCAGCGCAACGCCGTGGCGGCCCGCCTCCTCGAGGTAGCTGGCGAGCGCCTCGGCTTCGGAGGCGAAGCGGCGAAGGCGCGCCGCGGGCGTAGCGGTAGCCGACGATCTCCGCGGCGATGGCCTGCCAAGCACATCCGCCGCCGCAGTGGACGCCCACCAGCGCTGGGGCCCGCGGGCACCCCAAGAACGCGTAGGCCCAGGCCTCCTCGCTCGCAGCCCGCGGCGCGCGCAGCGGAGCCGCCTCGGGCTCCGCCTGCACTGCCACGTCATGGAACGCCTTGCCCCCCTCCGCCGGGGCAGCTTCGGCGGGCAGGCTGCCGGGCCCCGCAGGTTGTCGGGTGGACGTTCACGGTCTGCGTCGCTGCCCCACAGGGCAGGCAGGGGGCCGCGGTTGTCGCGGGGAGGGAGCCGCTCGATCCAGGCGGGGCCGCGGCCCCGGTCGGAGCGGGCGCCCGAGCCCGCTGGCCTCACGAGTCGACCGCCGCCGCCAGGGACTCGCCCAGCTGCGTGCTGAGCATCCCCAGGCACGGTCGAGAGAGGGGCCTGGGCGCGCGCGGGCGGCCGGCGAGTGAGAGCTCTGAGCCAGAGCCCACGCGCGCCGAGGAATCGCTGCATCCATTCGTATGTGTTGGTGCATATGATTACGTGTTTGTAAATGTATACGCATGTGGTGCATATAATTGGTGCAGATGATCAATGCAGATGCGTCGATGGTGCATATGATTGGTGCATATGCGTCTTGTATGCTGCATACGTTGGCGCATATGATTGGTGCATATGTACATGCAGATGCCCTCCTCGTCTGATGCCCTCCTCGTCTGACCACCAAACGCATCGGCAGGGCAGGCTGGGCGTTTCCGTCAGTCTTCCTCACAGCTTGAGTCATGAAATTGTGAACTTCAGACAGCTGCAGGGATGGATGGCGAGTCGCTTTGAAAATGACGCTCTCGCCAAAGCGCCGCGCACACTATCCTGAAAAGTTTGCAAGATTTACAAGGATGTAAGACGGGTGATTTGCTAAACGGGTCTCTCACCCTACCGCCCCACACTTTCGTTTGAAAAGCTCGGAGCACTTACAAGGATAGAGGGCAGGTCGCTTCTACATAGGGCTCTCGCCTCAGCGCCGCGCACATTCCTCTGAAAAGCATGAGACAGTTACCAGGATGGAAAGCGTTTCCCTTTCAATGTGGCATTCCCGCCTTAGCGCCAAGCACATTCGCCGAAAAGTGTGCAACAAATTCACACATGGAAAACAGCTGCTCTTCCAAGTGTGGCTCGAAAGAATGTGGGCGGTCCTTTTTTCAAAACTGGGATCTGATCGGGCACGACGTTGAACAATATGATCATACCCCTCGCATTCCTTCGCATCCGCTGGAACGATGCAAGGCTGTTCCTTTCAAAAACGGTGTTCTCGCCTGAATGGTATTCCCCTAGGGCGCTGATCTTACAAGGGGGCGCTTCTTGTAGTGAAATGGGAGGCTTTGTCAGGAGCTCGAAAAAAATCTCTTGCCACGGGAGGCTGCACTGCAGCATCGTTGATGCATCCTGGATCTACTCTGGCCCTCGTCCTCCTCATCCTCATCCACCCCACTCCTCTCTGGCTGCCCTTTTCTCGCGGACCGCCCCCCTCATCAACACAGCTCTCCCAGGGGGCGCGCGCTGGGCAGGGCGCCGCGTGGGGCACCAGACGGGCACCAGAGGGGCCGTGGACGGGCGCCGGGCAAGGCGCCGGGCAGGGCGCCATCTGGGTGTGGCCAGAGGCAGTCCGGACCCAAGGCTTAGGTCGGGCATGTCCTCCTACAGGCGGATTTTGGACGAAAAACAACACTGCCAGGAAAAGCAAAAAAAAAAACAAGATTCAAAAAATCGTCCCCGGACTATTTTTTTGACTATTTTTGCCTATTTCTCCTGTAGAGGGACATCCCCGACTTAAACCAAGGCGTCCCCAGCTTCTCATGCCCTCTTGGAGCCCCTGAGGACCTGTGGGACCCGTGATGGGTGCCACTGGAGGCCGTGTGGGCCTCCTCGGCAAGCCCAGGGACGCCCTGGGCCAGTGGCACCTCCGCGGGGGCCTCCTCAGGGAGGAGGGGGGGGGGGCGTCCAAGAGAGGGGCTCGCAAATCATGGCCCCAGGCACGTACGCGACCCAGGGTGGGCGCCAAGGGACGCACTGAAGTAGGACGAGGGGGCCCTGAAACAGAAGGGGCTCAGGGACACACAAACAGATCGGCGCAAATCCCAGGATCCCCCATGTGCGCCATATTTTCTTCATGCTCGTCTT
>CAUYUJ010016517.1:268430-274240 GCA_963575745.1 Prorocentrum cordatum | reverse complement strand
GGAGGAGGAGGAAAAGGAGGAGGAGGAGGCGGAGCAAGAGGAGGAGGAGGAGGCGGAGGAGAAGAAGGAGGAGGAGAAGGAGGAGGAGGAGGCAAGGTCCCCAGTGTGCACAGTGCGGTTGCGAGGATGCCCCGCACCCAAGTCTGGGACGGGAACTGCGCTGGAGGTGCGTGACGTGCCGTAGGTCTGGAGCCAAGGTGTTGGCCACCACGCGATGCTTCTCCCTCTCGGCTTCATTTCAAGACGTGCTCCAGGAAGCGCAAAAACCAGAGCACGGACATGGGATTCTTGTCACGGCTGTGTCTGCGACGGGTATGCATGCAATAAATGCGGCGCTATCGCCTCGAGTCGCGCGGCTGGTCTCAAGGATGCCGTGTGTCACCCAGCATTGAATGCTGAACTGCGGAAGATGCGCCGTGGTCTGTTGCCAGGGGTATCGGGCAAGGTAGAGCTCGACCCGCCGTGGCACCTATGGGCCGCACGACCCGCAGGTGTCTCCTCTTCCTCCTCCCCCTCCTCCTCCCGAGTAGTGCGACGCTTGGCCGACCGGAATGCCAACGCGCGCCAGGGAGGGCAGGGCGCAGGATAGGTAGGGATCTGATTTGGCAGGGTTTGGGGTGATTCCCACTCCCCGTCCAACGGGCTCGAAAGGCTTGAAAAGACATGATTCAGGAGGAGGAGGCGGAGGAGCAGGAGGAGCAGGGGGAGAAGGAGAGGGAGAGAAGGATGGAGGAGGAGGAACAGGGCAGCAGGTGGAGGAGGATGACGAGGAGGAGGAGGAGGAGGTGGAGGGGGAGGAGGAGACGGAGGAGGAGGAGGAGCAGCAGCAGCAGCAGCAGCAGCAGCAGGAGGAGAAGGAGCAGGAGGAGCAAGCGGAAGACGAGAACGACGAGCACGAGGAGGAGGAGGAGGAGGAGGAGGAGGAGGAGGAGTAGGAGGAGGAGGAGGAGGAGGAGGAGGAGGAGGAGGGGGGAGGAGGAGGAGGAGGAGGAGGGCAGGATGAGGAGGAGGAGGGCGAGGAGGAGGAGGAGGAGGAGGAGGAGGAGGGCGAGGAGGAGGAGGAGAGGGAGCCAAAGGAGGAAAAGGAGGAGAAGGGGCATGCCGGGTTCACCATGTACATGGCCGAGATCGCCGCCAGCCGCTCTGCCTCCTGCGCGGGCGGCGGCGCGGCAGCGGCGCGCGGCAGCGGCGCGGGGGCGAGGCGGAGGAGGGAGGGGGATAAGGACGAGGAGGAGAAAGAAGAGAAGGAGGAGGAGGAGGAGGAGGAGGAGGAGGAGGAGGAGGAGGAGGAGGAGGAGGAGGGGGACGAGGAGGAGGAGGGGGTTGAGGAGGAGGAGGAGGAGGCGAGGGAGGAGGAGGAGGAGGAGCAGGAGGAGCAGGAAGAGGAGGCGGAGGAGGAGGAGGAGCAGGACGAGGAGAGGACCAGGACGAGGAGGAGGAGCAGGACGAGGAGGACGGGACGAGCGCCAGAATCACGCGGGTCCCGCTGGGGAGCCCGCTCGTGCCCATTGGGGCATGGCGCGGAGGCCGTAGCCTCAGACCACGAAACGAGTACCACTCTGTCATGATTGCTAGAAGCCAGTGTAGCACGAGCATGGCCTGGACGGAGGAGGAGGAGGAGGAGGAGGAGGAGGAGGAGGAGGAGGAGGAGGAGGAGGAGGAGGAGGAGGAGGAGGAGGGGGAGGAGGGAGGGAGGGAGGGAGGAGGGAGGAGGGAAGAGGGAGGAGGGAGGAGGAGGAGGAGAGGGAGGAGGCAGGAGGAGGAGCAGGAGGAGCAGGAAGAGGAGGAGGAGGAGGAGCAGGAGGAGGGGGAGCAGGAGGAGGAGGACCAGGACGAGAAGGAGGACGGGACGAGCGCCAGAATCGCGCGTGCCCCGCTGGGGAGCCGGCTCGTGCCCATTGGGGCATGGCGCGGAGGCCGTAGCCTCAGACCGCGAAACGAGTACCACTCTGTCATGATTGCTAGCAGCCAGTGTAGCGCGAGCATGACCTGGACGGAGGAGGAGCAGGAGGAGGAGGAGGAGGAGGAGGAGGAAAGGAGGAAAGGAGGGCTTCCAAACGTCCGTGGCCCGAAGGCTCAAAGGGACCATCTCTTTGGCGCCATGGCCCCTCAGTGGGACAGCGAAGTGGTGCTGGCCTGAGCCCTCAGCTATCGCTACTGCCGTTGTATCACCTCGTTCGCCAGTGAGCCCTCAGCTATCGCCACTTCTCGCTTTCGTTGTGGATCCGTCGATACTCTTGACATGGGACAGCAGTGGCATTCCCGTCCTCGTGGGAGTGGAGGGATACAATACACCCCACGACCACTCTGGCAGGTTGGGGTGGTCACGACAGGTACGTTCCAGTCATCGGAGCTGAGTGCAGTGCGCAGAGCTAGCTCGCGCTGCCCCGATCCTTTGGTTGGCGAGGCGGACTTGGCACCAGGCTTCGCCCGGTCGCAGTGCGCCCCGGGCCGAGTCAGACCCTTCGGGCCGCACGAGGCCTGAGGAAGCCTCGGCGAGGCTCTGCTGGGGAGCCCTTCGTGCCCTGCTGGAGCTGGCCTCGGGTCGCCTCCCCTCGCGCACCGCGAGGCGCGACGCGCGGCTCCTCCTCGCTGTCCTCGCGAGGCCGCCCCCGAGAAGGACCACTACTCCCTGGCCCGGGCCGCCCCGCGCGCAGCGCGATCCTCCTGGCGCCCCCTTTGGGGGGGCACCCGGCGGCCCGGCTCGGCCACGGCCCTGCTCGCCACAGCTCGCAGGACGCCCCCTATCAGAACGTGTCAAGCTGATACACCTCCGGCGTCGACTCGTTGATTTGTCTGGCTCTTGTGGCCCCCCCTCTCGCCCTGCTCGCCACAGCTCGCCGCTGTGATTCCGCAGGACGGCCCTGCTCGCCACGGCTCGCAGGGCGGGGCCGCCCAGGCCGGGCGGCCCGACCCTGCGGCGCGCGAGGCGCGCGCGCGCGCGGCGTGCGGGCACCCCCTCGGCCGGGGAGGGCGGCGGTGCTGCGGGGCGCTGGCAGCGCACGCCGCGGGCCCCGGGGGCGCTCGGGCCAGCAGAGGAGGGGAGGGAGGGAGGGAGGGAGGGAGAGGGAGAGAGGGAGGGAGGGGAGGGAAGGGAGGGGAGGGGAGGGGAGGGGAGGGGGAGGGGAGGGGAGGGGCAGGGAGAAGCAAGAGGGGAGGAGGAAGGGGAAGGAAGGGAGGAGGCGGACAGCGGCCTGTCAGGAGCACTGCCTGCCTCCGATTCGCATTGCACCCCTCCAGTGCCTGTGCGGACCTCAGACATCTTCCCTTCCCCTGATATTCTCACCCCCTCGCCCCCCCGCCCCTTGACCACATCTCCCCCTGCCCTCATCCAACTGGCGGGCGTCAACTCAGGGAACCGAACTCTGTACCCCGACGCTTTTTCTGGCCCTGCACTGAAGTTTGCCCAGGAAAACGGATCCTGGCGTACACGGGACCCTGGCGTATACATGTTCCGCTGTTACCCCGGGAAGCAGATACAAAAACCATACACCACACCACCCTGACGTCGTCCCTGACCCTCAAGCAGATCTGGGATTGAAAAGCAGCCCGCCACTGGTAATGTATGTGTTCCAGTTGCCGACAGCTGACCACCTCACACTGCACGGTTTCCCGCGGGGCCGCAGGCGAGCCGAGGAGGAGGAGGAGGAGGAGGAGGAGGAGGAGGAGGAGGAGGAGGAGGAGGAGGAGGGAGGAGGAGGAGGAGGAGGAGGAGGAGGGGAGGAGGAGGAGGAAGGAGGAGGGAGGAGGAGGGAGGAGGAGGAAGGAAGAGGAGGAGGAGGAGGAGGAGGAGGAGGAGAGGAGGAAGAGGAAGGAGGAGGAGGAGGAGGAGGAGGAGGAGGAGGAGGAGGAGATGGAGGAGGCGGAGGAGGAGGAGGAAGAGGAGGAGGAGATGGAGGAGATGGAGGAGGAGAGGAGGAGGAGGAGGAGGAGGAGGAGGAGGAGGAGGAGGAGAAGGAGGAGGAGGAGGAGGAGGGAGGAGGAGGTGGGAGGAGGGAGGAGGAGGAGGAGGAGGAAGAGGTGGGAGGAAGAGGTGGGAGGAGGAGGAGGAGGAGGAGGAGGAGGAGGTGGGAGGAGGACGGGTCGCCCCAGCCCTTCGGAGAAACCCTCCGCCTCACACCGCGCGGAGTCGCACCGATCCTGGCCAGGCCGGTCACTGGGGCCCGGGGTCGGGGCCCACGGCTCCCTCCCTGGCCCAAGCCTGGGGGACGTGCACCGATCTGGAGTTCAGGATGGGCCCTGCCAGGATCGGTGGGATATCGGGGGCGCGCGGTCGCCTAATCCATTATTTGGTGGGCCTACTGGCACGCCAGGACGCTTCGCCATTGCTCGATGCATTTGGATCGTGCCGAGCGGCTGGCGGCAGCGGCCGGCCGGCACGGCCCAGCCGGCCGGGCGCCTCTGGCGCGGCCGGGTGCTGCTGCTGCTGCCCGCCGTCGCCCTCCGCGGCGCCAGGGGCCATGGATTTGGCGCGCGGTCGCCTAATCCATGGATCGGGGGAGGTGAGCTCCCCAACATGCGGCCGGTGCCGCCTCGCTCGGCGGCGGAGATCCGCGACTTCCCATGGAAGCGGGACCCGTCGCTAATCCACGCTCCCTTAATCCATGTTTGCGATCGCCTGAGGATAGTCGGTCGACGTCCCCCTCTTGAAATGCCTCCTGGCTTGAGGTCGGGCATGTCCCCCTACGGGCGGATTTTGGACGAAAAAATTTAAAAAATGCTCCAAATGAGTGCAAGTGCTATTTCAAGAATAAAAGAAAATCGTCCAGATTAGATGTTTAGACTATTTTTGAACATACCTCCTGTAAAGGGAAACGCCCGACTTAATCCTAGCTGGGGTCCGAGTAGATGGTGTCGGAGGATCGCGCCGCATGGCCGATGCATCGGCGATACATCGGCGATGCATCCGCGATGCATCGCCGACGTCGGCGACGCATCGGAGACGTCGGCGTGAAGCAAATCGGGCTCCGCAACGAGCCGCATCACCGATGCATCGGCGATGCGGCGCGATGCTCCGACACCATCTACTCCGACCCCATCTGGGAGGCCTATAGACTCTTCCATCCCCCCTCCAACCACTCATCCTGGGGAAACCAAAAGATACCAATACCACTACTCCCTGGACCTCTCTCCCAGGGTGCGTTCTGACCAGCATGTGGAGCCGAACCCAGCCGTGGCGACGAGTGCCGCCCAGGAGGCCCGAGAAGGCGAAAACGAGGAAGGGCAGCGGCATCAGTGCCCTTTCCTTGTCTGACCCTTCCGTCCCCTCTCAGACCGCTTCATCCCTCACGGTGTTTCAGTGTCCTGAGCAAGCGTGCCCTGGACACAGCAAGAGCCTGTGGAGCCTGTGCGAGTCTGCGGGCGAAGTGCCCCTGACCAAGACCTCGGGAGGGTCGCGCGACGCAGACGACGTCGTGCCCCCCCGGGCGGAGAGGGAAAGGGGGAGGATAAGAGGGAGGAAACAGGGAGGGAAGAGGGAGGGAGGGACAGGGAAGGAAAGAGGGAGGAAAGAGGAAGGAGAGAGGGAGGAGAGAGGAAGGGAGGGAAAGGGAAGGAGGAGAGGGAGGGAAGAGGGAGGCGCGAAAGGCGCGGGAAGGAGGAGGCAGCGGCGGCCGCAGCCCAGCGGCGATCCTCACCGAGGCAGCGCGGTGCGGCGGTGCGGCGGCGGCGGCGGCGGCGGCGGGAGCACCGCGCGCATGGCGGCGGCGGCCTGCTGTCCGGCGGCCGTCAGCACCGCGAGCCTCTGGCCGTGTCCTGCCAAAGGGAGAGGGGGGGCGCACTGGGGCGCCCGCGCTGGCGAGGGCGAGGGG
>CAUYUJ010016517.1:255930-265930 GCA_963575745.1 Prorocentrum cordatum | reverse complement strand
CGACGCACACATAGTATGAGTACGGTTTGACGCCGACGTCCTGCGAACCCAGTTCCCTGGCAGAAAGGAGGGTGAAGAGGGAGAGGCCGCTTCTTCTCGGCGGCAGCTCGAGGCCAAGACGCGGCCGAGACGGCCGAGGGGCGCCTCGGGGCCGAACTGGGTAATTATGAGGGGAAGCAGGAGCGGGCGCCGGGGTGGGGGAGGCCGCAGGAGGGAGAGCCACAAAATTCGCCGGCCCCACGGGCCAGAGGCGTGCTGAGGTCTCCGGTACCTACTTAACAATATTTCTAGCTCGCGCGCGCGGGGCGGCCCCTGGGGGGCCCCGGACGGAAAGAACCCTGGCCGATCCCCGGCTGACCCCCGGGCGATCCCCAGGGGGGAGGCTCTTTTTCGCCACCCCTCACGAGGAGCGTGGCCTCCGAGGGGGGGGCTGCCAACGACTACCCCCCCTCCCGCCCCAAGGGGCCCCCAAGAGCCCCCCAAGAGGCCCCAGGGGAGCCCGATACGCCGCCAAGGAGCCCCAAGACGCTCCCAAGAAGCCCCCAAGAAGCCCCCAAGACGGCCCCACGAGGCCCCAAATAGCGCTCCAGGGCCGGCGGAATGAGCGAAACGATGAAATAAAAAGCAGAAGGAGGAGTAGCGTCATCATGCTCGAGGGCAGGAAGAGGCGAGAGAATCAGGAGAAGCAGGGGCAGCGCCAAAGGAAGGCAGGAAGACCAGCAGCAGCAGAAGTGGCCGATAAAATCAAAGACCAAACGGCCATGGCGGGCACCGCGCTGTATTGTAACGAAGCCGCGCCTGCTCTGACGAGGGCTCGAAAGTGCGCTCTTTGCCCAAGACGCCGCCCTCCTTACAAGACCGCTGCCAGCCCGAAGAAAAAGCACCGCCGGAAGCCATCCTCTCTCGCCCTGGCATCGTCGGAAGGCGACCCAGGATGGGAAGACGGCCCCCGGAGCGGGAAGGTTCAGAGCCCCAGGCGCCGGTCGACTCGAAGCTCGGGAGGCCCTCGGAGACCGTCGGGAGGGCCTCGGAGGCCCTCGGAGGCCACCGGAGCCCTTACACGGCGTGCGGCGACCTCCGACGGCCTGGGCGGGGGACACGAAAGGCGTCGGCATCCTCGCCGCCGCCGCCGCTGCCGTCGTCGTCGTCGTCGTCGTCGTCGTCGGCGTCGTCGTCGTCGTCGTCGCCGTCCTCATCGACGACGTCGTCGTCGGCGTCGTCGCCGGCAGCATCGCCGTCGGCGTCGTCGCCACCAGCGTCGTGGTCGTCGGCGTCTTCGCCGTCCAACGCCCGGGCGGCGCCTTCCGCCTGCAGCAGCCTCTGGGCCACCTCTGCCGCACCCTGCGCGAGCCCGGAGCTGACCTCGCGGTACTGCCGGCGGAGCTCGTACGCCTGGGGCCTCCCCTGCCGCACGTGCAGGGGTGGACGAGGGAGGGAGGAGGAGGAGGAGGAGGAGGAGGAGGTTCACTGATCACAGAGGGAAGAGGTCCAGAGGGAGAGAGAGAGAGAGAGAGAGAGAGTGAAAAGATGGGGCGGGGTCGCCAACATCTGAGGAGGAGGAGGAGGAGGAGAAGGAGGAAGGGGAAGAAAATATTCGTCGCCATGGGGACCTAAGTCGGCTCGCGTCTTGCAATTTCACACGAGAACGCTACAGGCTGTGCATGTGGAGCTCGCTTTAACGCAAAAACACACACAACAAGAAAGTAGGAGGGAGGACTCTAGGGTTCTATGTTGGCCTCGCCTGCGCCCCGAGAGGGCGCGAGGTCCCGGCAAGAGAGAAAAGCGGCAGCTGCCGACACGACGGCGACGACGAACGGCGTCGGCGAGGAGAGGACGACGATTAGAGTAGGAGGAAGGAGGAAAGAGGATGGAGGAAGGAGGGGGGAGGATGAGGAGAAGGAGGAGGAGGAGGAGGAGGAGGAGGAAAATGAGGAGGAGGAGGAGGAGGAAGGAGAGGATGGAGGCGGACGAGGGGAGGATGAGGGGAGGGAAGAGGGACTTGTGTGCCCTTTTGGGGATCTGAGGGCTCCTGGAGGCCTCGGGGTCCTCCTGAGACATCGGGGGGCCTCCACGGACCTTCGGACAGGAGGAGGAGGAGACTGAGGAGGAGAAAACGAGTTGGTAAAGGCACGAAGACGGAAAGTTGAGAAGGAACGTGTACATATGCATGTGCATGGCAGGGCGTAGCTATATACGGGCACTCTTTTCTAAAGTGCAGACTTAAGAGTTGCCGTACTTATGCCGTTATGCTAACGGTATGACTGGTCTCAATCTGGACGTTCTTGCGCTGATGGGAACTGCGGAGAGGGGAGGGCGAGGGAACGAGCAGGACGGGGAGGGACGAGGATGAGAAGGAGGGACCTTCTCCCCCCCCTCCTCCCTCTCCTCCTCCTCCTCCTTTCTCCTTCCTCCTCCCGCTGCCCCCTCCCTCCTCCTCGCATCATCATCATCATCATCATCATCATCATCATCATCATCATCATCATCATCATCATCATCATCATCATCATCATCATCATCATCATCATCAGTATCATCCCTTTCCTCCTGCTCCCCATCCTTATCAACATCAATCACCATCAGCAGCAGCATCACAATCATCATCATCGTCATCATCATCATCCTCATCATCATCAACAATATCATCATGATAATCGTCATCGTCATCAGCCTCAGCACCAGCATCAGCATGATCATCAGCATCAGCATCATCAGCATCATCACCAACATCAACAACATCAGAATCATCATCATCGTCATCATCATCACTATAAGCATCATCATCAGCAGCAGCATCATCACCATCATCACCATCATCATCATGAGCATCATCATCATCATCATCATCATCATCATCATCATCATCATCATCATCATCATCATCGTCATCGTCATCGTCGTCGTCATCGGCATCACCATCACCATCACCATCACCATCACCATCATCATCATCATCATCATCATCATCATCATCATCATCATCATCGTCATCATCATCATTATCACCATAAGCATCATCGTCATAATCATCATAATCGTCACCACAATCGTCATCGTCATCGTCATCGTCTTCGTCGGCATCATCATGATCGTAAGCATCCTCCATATCACCAGCATCATCATCAGTATCATCTGTATCATCAATGTCATCATCAATACCATCATCAATATCATCATCACCACCACCATCATCATCATCGTCATCAACATCAGCATCATCCTGGTCATTACCGTCATCGTCATCGTCAGTATCATCATTACCACACCACCACCACCACCACCATCATCATCATCATCATCAGCATCATCATCATCAACAACATCATCATCAGCAGCATCATCAGCATCATTATTATCATCATCATCATCATCATCATCATCATCGGCATCAACATCATCATCATCATCATCATCATCATCATCATCATCATCACCATCATCATCATCATCATCATCATCATCATCATCATCATCATCAACATGATCATCAGAATCATTCTCGTCATCAGCATCGTCGTCGTCAGCGCCATCATCATCAGTAGGAGCAGCAACATCATCAACATCAACATCATCAGCATCGCCATCATCATCATTGTCGTCAGATTCATCATCATCATCATCATCATCATCATCATCATCATCAGTATCATCAGCATCATCATCATCATCATCATCATCATCATAATCGCCATCATCCTCATCATGGTCATCATCACTATTAGAATCGTCATCGTCGTCATCATCATAATCATCACCATCACCACCATCAGCATCATCATCACCATCACCATCATCGTTATCACCACCATCATCACCATCAGCATCACCATCATCATCATCATCATCATCATCATCCTCATCCTCATCAGCATCATCAGCATCATCATCATCATCATCATCATCATCATCATCATCATCCTCATCCCGATCCTCATCATCCTCATCCTCATCCCCATCCTCATCATCCTCTCCCCGCGAACGGGGAGCCTGGGAGGAGGGGGCGGAGAGCCGGGTCCTGGAGCGGGAGAAGCGCAGGGAAAAGGTCAGGATCAATCCGCATGGAATCGGGACAGTGGATCGAATCGGATTCTGCGTCGGGTCGGGCTGCATCGACACGGAATCGAAATCGAACCCAGTCGGCTGAGGCAAAAAGGCACGATAGCGGCATGCAAGCATCTGACCGCATCGGATCCTCGGAATCATCGGAGTCGAACTATCGGAATCGAACCCCCGATCGAGCCGGCCAGAATCGACATCGAATCGAGTCGGGTCGATGGGATCGAGGTGGGCCCCGAATGTCGAGGAGGAAGAACATCGGCGGCGCACGAGTGGGGGCGGCGAGGGGGGGGGGAGCCTCGAAGAAGGCAGGGGGGGAGGCTTCACGGGAGCGCTCCTTCCATTCGGAAGCGTCGCTGCGAGGCCCCCTCCGTTCCGAGGGCCGGCCCCTCCCCGCATCCGCCCTGGCCGGTCTCGGGCCACGCGCAGCTGTCACGACGGGAGACCTCTGGGAGCGCGCCTTAACACAAAAACTGCAGGGCGGCGGCGTCGACGGCGGCGTGCGTCGTCGCCCCCCCCAGGTTTTCGACGCCGCTTGGTCCCACTTGGGGACATCTCCGCCCAGAGGCAGCCAGCATGGCTACACACACTAGTCTCTACTCGCCAACAGGGTCGAGCAGTGGCCTTGGACCGGCCCCCTCCGGCGGCCACCGGCGTGGCCCCGGGCCGTGGACCGGCCCCCTCGGCGGCCATCGGCGCGGCCCCGGGGAGAAGGACTTCGTGCCCCTCTGCCAGGCGCATTTGGTCATAGCTTGCCGTCGCCGCCGCCGCCGCCGTCGGAGGGGAATCAGAGGGCGGGGGCGGGGAGGGGGAAGGGGGAGAGGGGCGGGGAGGGGAAGGGAAGGAGGGTGATGGAGATGAGGAGCAGGAGGAGGAGCGCGGAGTGGGCGGCGGATGTCAAAGAGAAAAAAGTGTACGAATTCTTACTACCTATATAGCCCACACAGGTGGAAGTCGGATCTGGGTGAGGGGCGAAGTCGTCGGCAGTTTGCGAAGCTCGGAAGCGTATTCGAAGAAGCCCGCCGCCAGGACAATTTTTAGACACTTCGGCGGGTCGGCGAGCGAATCACGCGGCGGGTCGCAGGTGGGTCGCGGGTGGGGCGACGGGTGGGTACAAGGGCTGGGCCGTTCAGAGGAAGAAGAAAAAGAAGAACAGCCTGAATCCGCACCCTGGAGCCCCACTCCAGCCACATGCACACACAGGGACCATGCAAGAGCGCTCGGCCCCTTCACTCCAATGCTGGGAAGAAGACGAAGGAGACTAAGGAGACAAAGAGAAGACGACCGACGCCGACGCCGACGCCGACGCCGACGCCGCCGCCGCCTAAGGCAACGACGACGACGACGACGACGACGACGACGACGACGACGACAAGGAAACCAAAAGGTACCAATACCGCTACTCCCCGGACCTCTCCTGGGGTGCGTTCTGACCAAAATCACACCAGCCCTCTGGGCGCAGGTGGTCTAGAGCGTTTCCTTTTCCAACCTCCTTCCTTTCCCTGCTCGGGAGGTTTACCTCCCCCCCCCTCCCTGCGTCTGGACGGGCTCCCCCGCGAGGTGTCAGAGTGCCCTATTCGGCCCAAGATGGCTCCATGAGGGCTTCAGAGAGTGCGAGATGACCTCCAAGATGGCCCAAAATAGCGGTAGATGGCTCAAAATAGCCTCCGACACGCATCCAAGAGGCCTCAAGACTGCCCCAAGACGGTTTCAAATGCCCTCCGAGCCCTCCGAGGACTCCCCCAAGAGGCCAAAATCCTTCGAAAACCTTAGGAAAATCCATGTGTTTTGCCTTCCCGCTTTTTTGCCTCCGATGGGCTCTTGAGGCCTCAAGATGGCCCCAAGACAGCCCAAGATAGTCCCACGAGGGGCCCAAGAGGGCCCCAAGACGGCCCCAAGAGCGCCCAAGAGCGCTTCAAGAGGGCCCCAAGACGGCATTTTTGAGCCTCCGAGGGGGCGATGGGAAATAGAACCCCACATCTTTTTTAGCGAAAGGGTCCAAGACGGCCCCAAGAGGCCCCTCAGGCATCCCAAAAGAGCCCCAAGAAGGCCCCCAGACCCCCCAAAAGAGCCCCAAGAGGGCCCCAGGATGTCACAAAAGAGCCCCAAGAGGGCTCCAAGAAGGCCCTAAGAGGATCTCAAGAGAGCCCCAAGAGAACCCCAAGAGAGCCCCAAGATGGCTCCGAGTTTCGAAACGCACGCGAGTTTAAGATATAAATCAGTGCAACAGCCATGACGAGTCATCGAAACACCCCTCACCCCTCATCGAAGCACCATCGTAGATTGCAGCGATTTCCATCTGAAACTTCAATGCGGGAAGCTCTTTGTGATCTTTGCTTTCCCGAAGACGGCTGCGCAACTGCATGCGTCCTGCCGCCCCTGATTCACCGACACCCCTGCTGATCGTTTCTGCATGGGCTGGTGAGCGTCAAGAATTTCGAAGGGAATCCAGCGGTGGCGACGAGGGCCTCCCAGGAGGCCCAAAAAGCGGAAAACGAGGGAACGGTAGCGGAATGGGTACCTGGTCTTCCTCTGAAAGAGGACGACGGAGACAAAGAGAAGACGACCGACGAGAAGAGCGAGAATCAAGGCTGCAGCCCCCCCTGCCGCCCAGAGCGCTTCAGCACGTCCCTCTCCAGCTGCTGCCGCAGCGACACCGCGCGCCGGTCGCAGTAGCCCTGCCTGCGCCACCGCCGCCCGCAGCCAGCCCACCGCCGCGGCCGCTCGCAGGCCGGCCCGAGGCGCCAGGCTCGAGGCCGGAGGCCTGCAGTCAGGCCTCCGACATTCAAGCCCCGAGGCTCGAGCGCGCAGGCGGGCATCTCCAGCGCAGCAGAAGTGAGAGCACGAGGGGGGGGGGCGGGCGAGGAGAGGGGCGAGCAGACGAGGAGAGGGAGGGAAAAGCAAGGAGGAGGAGGTGGTGGAGGACCAGAATGAGGAAGAGCAAAAGCAGCAGCGAAGAGGAGAAGGAGGAAATGAAGGAGACAGGGGGGGAGAGGAGGCAACCCAAGATGCACCACCGAGGTTGCAATACACCCTCCCGCCTCGAGTCCTCTCCCCGAAAGTCCCTGCGAGCATTCCTTCTTCACGGGCAGCGCCCACTGGAAAGACGAGCTCCAAATGTGCCTGCCATTCTGGCAAAGGCCCCGGGAGGCACCGCCCTCCGGCCTTTGTATCTTGTATTCGTAGCAATCAAGTAAGGCCCAGATGTTCGGCGATGACAATTAACGAAGTCTACACCACAGGCCCGTCTTGAAGAGTAACCACCCCCACGCGCGCGGCTGCTGCACGAGTGAAAAGGCACTGCCGCTGAGCTCGAAGAAAGTCAAAGAAACAGCGTCATCTCGACAAGGAGCCGCCCTCCAGCCGCGCATCTGCTGCACAGCCTCGGCTTATTTTGTACAAAAATCCGGAGACCTCCCCAGCGAGGGCCCCAATCTGAAACGGCACCGGCCCGCCCTCCCGACGTGCCCAGCGGAGCGGCGAGGAGAGGCTGCCTCCTCACGAGAGCCGGCGGGTGCTGGTGCCAAGCGGGCCGGTCAGAGGCGCGGGCACTGCGAAGCTCTGCCGGGCACCCGTGTGCTTCCGAGCAGCGCCTCCACCGAGACTCGCTCGCGAGTGGCCGAGCTCCCCACGCCCGGCCGTCGTGCTGGTTTTCACTCCCGGCGTGCTCCTCACGTCGGACCTCTGGGGGCCGTGGTCAGGGCCCCGGAGCATCACAAAGAGGTCCTGGTCCTCCTCCTCCTCCTCCTCCTCCTCCTCCTCCTCCGCCCTCCTCCTCCTCCTCCTCCTCCTCCTCCTCCTCCGCCCTCCTCCTCCTCCTCCTCCTCCTCCTCCTCCTCCTCCTCCTCCTCCTCCTCCTCCTCCTCCTCCTCCTCTTCCTCCTCCCTCCTCCTCATCCTCCTCCTCCTCCTCCTCCTCTTCCTCCTCCTCCTCCAGGGGCGCACGGACCAGGCAGCAACAAGAGGACCTCACGAGCGGAAACTTTCGGGCACTCGCAGGCGTGCGAGCGCCCTCGATCGAGCGTGCTTTAAGGGCTCTCGATTCGAGAAGAACGGCGATCCCCGACCAAAGAGAGAGAGGGATCCAGGCTTGGCCACTGACTTCCCTCGGGTGGAAAAGAAAGCCGCCCGTGGATTGAGTGCCCTTTCTCGTTTGAAAGTGCCCCCCTTCCAGTAAGTTGTGGTACCTCCTCACCCTCGCCTCCTACAAGCCTCGTGAAAAATATTCAGAAACCCACATGGATTTCACGGGGCTCGATCTTGTCGGGCGCTTGTCGCATGGCACGTTCCTCAGATGCGTACTTTCGATTTCGGGCGCCCCCGCGCGCAAGTCAAAGACCTGGCGCCAACGTTAGAGTAACGCTGTCCCCAGAAGTGCCGACTGCAAAAGGCTGCTGGATATGCTGGACGAGGCTTGAAATTCGCCGGCCCAACGGGCCAGGGCGTGCTAAGATCTCCAGTACCTGGTTAACAGTATTTCTAGTTCGCGCGCGCGGGGCGGCCCCTGGGGGTCCCCGGACGAAAAGTACCCCGGCAAGGTCCCGGCAAGTCCCCGGCAAGGTCCCGGCAAGTCCCCGGCAAGGTCCCGGCAAGGTCGGGCCAGAGATGCCGGAGCCCTGTTACAGGGCCCCAGGACGGGCCAAGAGGTCCCCAAGAAGCCTCCAAGACGGTCCAAGAGGGCCCCGAGACGGCCAAAGATCGCCCGAAGACGCCCAACAGGGCCCCAAGACAGCCCAAGAGGCCTCCAAGACGCCCCAAGGGCCTTCCAAGAGGCCTCCGAAGAGGGCCCCAAGAGGCCAAAATCGTTGATTTTCATTGTTTTTTTCGATGTTTTTTGCGTTCTGGCTTTTTCGGCTTCCGGACGCTCCAAGACGGCCCAAGAGGCCCCCAAGACCGCTCCAAGACGGCCCACGAGGCTCCCAAGACGGCCCCGGAACGGCCCAGGAGGGCCCCCAAGACGGCCCAAGTGCCGCCCAAGACGGACCAAGAGGCCCCAAGACGGGCCCAAGAGGGGCTCAAGAGGGGAACCGAGAACTGAAAAATCGAGCCCTCCGCCCCAGAAGGCGCCCAGGAGGCCCCAAAAAGGCCCCAAGAGGCCCCCAAGAGGCCCCCAAGACGCCCCAAGAGGCGCCCAAGAGGCCCAAAAGAGGCCCCAAGAGGCCCCAAAACGGCCCCCAAGAGGCCCCAAAACTCGGCTAGCCCACAACGGTGCGACAATATGGGCCGGCGGAATGAGCAAAGCGATTAATAATCACTTGAGGAACAACTGGAGCATGAATGGGAACATGCGCAACGAAAAGATAGAAGCATAACCGAGAACCGTGTACACGGTCTGCGCAGGCACGACCACAAGACGAGCTGCGCACTCGGAGACGCCACGTCACGATCTACTGCTTGACCAACTTACCGGCTAGGAAGCCAATCCGACAGCCTTTTCACCCGTGCCCAACACGCCTATCATCGGCACTCGTTCCGACACGCCCCACTATGTGTACTCCCCCTTCCTCACAATTACGACATGGAGGCCGATCCTCCTCGTCATCCTCCTCACCATCATGGGCCCTCGTTCCCGATACCCCCAGGCGTCCGACGGCTCGACTCGCTTCGCGCGCGCCGCCCCCACGGAGCCCTCGCCCCCTTCCCTGGGCACCCAGTCTTCATCCCGAGTCGTCTTCTTCATCGTGCTGCCATCAGGGACCCCAAGTAAGGAGCGAAGAGGCTGTTCTGGCCACGGCGAGCCTCGGCCGCGAACAGGTCACCCGACCTTAAATCTCGGCAACGGCCCGGGAGCCGGAGCCCCTCCTAAAACCGGAGTGGTTCGGCGTCTTGGCTGCACGGTCACGGGACACCAAAGATTATCAAATTACCTGGCCAAGGGCCCAACCACATGCAGCTGTGAGTATCGCCGTTGTGGGTATCGCCTACGGTGGATCTCCTGATGGGGC